>JACFYI010003466.1:233145-274537 GCA_014898755.1 Handroanthus guayacan | reverse complement strand
TTCAAAAAAATCGATGATTCAAGAATTTTATTTAGGGAATTCTCGGGTGTTACATCGGGTTTCATCTCACCCTTCAATTTCTGAATCTAATCATCTCCCTCTCGGGCCTTTAGGATCTCACTATATACTTCTAGATAGATGCTCATGTTTGCTAACTTTCCCTTTCGGCTTAGAGCATTAGCAACAACGTTTGCTTTTCCTTGGTTATAGGTAATGGTGAAGTCGTAATCCTTCCGGAATTCCATCCATCACCGTTGCCTTAGATTCAGATTTTTCTGACTGAAGATGTACTTTAAGCTCTTATGGTCTATGAAAACTTCCACCTTAGCTCCATGCAGGTAGTGACTCCACTTTGTTAAGACAAAGACTATCGCTGCTAATTCCAAACATAAGTGGGATAATTCTACTCATGATTTTTCAAATTTTGTGATACATAAGTGATTGCTTTGCCCTTCTGCATCAAAACACAGCATAACCCTTCTTTTAAGGCGTCAGTAAAAATAATAACTCCTCTGACCCATCAGGCAGTGTGAGTACTAGAGTTGTCGTTAATTTTTTCTTTAATTCCAAAAAACTCTACTCACATTGTTTGTACCAAATAAATTTTTGATCCTTCTGAGTCAGTCTAGTGAGCGGTTCGGCCAACTTAGAGATGTTCTGGATAAATTTTTGATAACCAGCTAACCCCAGAAAACTTCTCACTTTAGTGACCATTTCAGGTCTTTTCCACCTTAGGACTGCATCGATTTTTTCTAGGTTCACTTCAAGTCCATTTTCTGATATGATATGCCCCAGAAAAGTCATCCTCTTAAGCTAAAATACTTACTGAATTTGGCGTACAGCTTGTGTTCTTTTACAGTTTGAAGAACAACTCTCAAATGTCCTTCATGCTTCTTTTCTGATCTAAAATAAACCAGAATATCATCTATGAAGATTACAAAAAAGTAATCGAAGTATGGACGAAACATTCGATGCATTAAATCTATAAACGCTGTAGGAACATTAGTTAATTCAAAAGGCATGACTACAAACTCAAAATGCCTGTAACGGGAATTAAATATAGTTTTGAAAATATCTGCTTCCCACATCTTCAACTGATATTATCCCTGTCTTAAATCTAGCTTAGAATAAATAGCTGACCTTTGAAGATGATCAAACAGCTCATCTATGTGGAGTAAGGGATATTTATTCTTGATGGTTACTTTATTTAACTCTCTGTAATCGATGCACATCCTTAGTGACTCGTTCTTCTTTTTCACAAATAAGATCAGAGCTCTCCAAGGCGAAAAGCTCAGTCTTATGAATTTTTTCTCCACCAGTTGTTGCAATTGCTCCTTAAGCTCTTTTACTTTTGCTGGTGCCATTCTGTAGGGGGTCTTTGAGAATGGCGCTGCCCCAAGAATTGTTTCAATCACAAATTCAATTTCCTGATCTGGGATAGTGAATTTAACTCCTTCGAAAATACCTCAAGGAATTCGTTAACTACCTTAATGTCTTTCAATTCAATCTTATCCTGAGGTTTATTTATCAGGTAGGCCAAAAATCCTTGCCCCCCCTTTTCCGATTATTTTTCTTTCCCTTACTGCTGAAATAGTGGATATACCACCATCCTTATTTGCCCTTAAGATACCAATTCCAATTTCGGTACCTAACTTGACTGTTTTCGCATAACAATCAACTACCGCTTGATGCCTAAACAACCAATCCATCCCTAGAATAAGATCATAGTCCTGGATTGGTAATTCAATTAGCACTAAGGGTCTGATTTTCTATGACTACTGGGCATCGCGGGTATCTAATCCTAGTCTCATAACATCCTCCCATAAGAGTATGGATCTCATATGAGATATACATATTTTTAGATGGTAAGTCTAATTTTCTAGCACAATCAAGGAAAACAAAGGAATGTGTTGCACCAGGGTCAAAGAAAGCTTTACAAATAAAATTTTGAATGATAATCTTACCTTCTGCAACTTCGGTAGGATTCGTGCCCTCCTTTCCTGTCAGGGCGTAAGCTCTTGCGTTGACCTGAGGACGCCCTGCAATACCCGACTGCTAATTTTGCATCCCTGCATTCCCGCCTTTGTGGCTTTTTGGGCAATCTTTAATCGTATGTTGGTCATTACCGCAGGCAAAACACCTACTCAACTTTTTTCAGCACTGCTCCTCTGTATGAGTAGTGCCCCCACTGTGCCCACATTTCTCTTAAAGCAAAAGTATTGAGCTCTACAAGTGTTCAATTTTCAAGCACCTAAAATGAAAGGTCACAAGTTCTTATCAAATCTCAATCACAACCTTAACATATACACTTAGCCATTAATCTTAAGTTAAACTTACCAATGGTTTGAATGAGCACCGCCTCTATTCCCCTTAGCATGAGATTGTGAGTTAGTGTGGTGAATGAGTGTAGAAAATTTGTGTTGAAATGAAAGTCACATTTATAGATTGAATGAAGGGGCATCTAAGCAATAAGTTGGAACAAGCCCTCATGTGCAAATAGCTTAAGCTTCTCAAATAAGCTAACAACATGAAGTAATTTCTCATGGCAAAATCCCATCCAAATGGGAGGGTAGGGCTGCGGCAGTAGCAGCTGTAGATTTCATTCCATTTCTTTTTTTTTTTTTTTGATAAATTTTGAGTCAATAATGGTGGCTAGGGTATTGGGTTGGGTTTGTGTTATTTTGTTGGGCTTTTGGGAGCTTATTGGGCCGAATTAATGCAAGAAATTGGGGTTCGAATGGGAGAAAATATTTTGGGCGCACGAAAGTTATTTTGTGGTTAAAATATTTTTTGTGATATTGAAATCGGATTAATTTTTTAAGAACGGCGGTTCAAAATTTTTAATTAGGGAAATTTTCGAGGTATTACAATACATAGAATATTGCCATACCCATACTCATATCCTAAATTACTCATATAACGAGTGCCTATATTCTGCCATATCCAATGGATCTTAAGATCTATAGGCTTAGATTACTTTGGAAGTTTAGGCTTTCAAAAGTTTGGTTTATGAAAGATTTATATGACGGTTAAGGTAGCAAATGTTAGAGTTGGTGTTGTATTTATCTTAATGGTTAAGAACAATTTAATTGTCTTAAATTGTACAAAGGGTTTACTTTAATGGTTTGGATTAGGGTAGCTCATGTTGTTAAACATTGTGATAGAATAGCTGAGCTTAAATGCATTAACTTTGAGTTGTGGTGCATGTGATTTCAACTTTGTGTAATTAAATTAAGCGAATTTTTCATCGGCTCAAACATCTTACGCTTTAGCATGAGACCATGTCATAAGAACATATTCTTTTGTGCTTAGGTGCATGAACTTTGAACTGTGGCATATGTGATTTCAACTCAGTGCAATCATCTATTAGCGCGAGGCCATATGATAACACATTTTGGATTTTAGGGCGAGGCCATATGATAAAACAGACTCTTTTGCGCTTGGGGCCACATCTATTAAGCTTCAGTGGGAAGCTATCGATCCTTTTTTTTCCCCGACCTAGGTAAGGGAGACATATGCTGTAAATATGAAAATAGTTAGGACAAATTTGTAAAAAAATATTAATGTTTTATTTCCACCCTTTTTTAACTGTTTAAAATTGTGGGTTTTATCCAACCCCCATTATCCTTGTCGTCCATGGCCTTGAGAGGTTGGCCTTGTAAGAAACCACCACATTAAACAATAGTTTATAGTGATATATTTGCCCCAGACCTTCATTAATCCTCCTAGTAAACTAGCCCACAAGGTCTACTCACTAGGTCTATCCTATAATCTAAATACCCAATAAGTCGACGAGTCGATGAACCAATAGGTCTACCTTATCTTACCCGTAAGCCTATTAGGTCTATGAAAGTCCTTAATCATTCATGTTGTTTCAAGCTTTTATATTTTTAACCAAATATTAAACTTTAAAATTATGCAATACTTCATGCTATGTCTAGAATAAAAAGTTATTTAAAAATATTAATTGAAAAATGAATAATCTAACACCGACTTGACAAATTGAATTAAAAAATAGACACAAGCAAAATTTAAACAAATTAAAAAATTTAAACAAGTACCTTGCATTCATTAATCATTTTTTATATGTTGAAAATCGTCTGATGACAACCAACAAATGTCGTAAATGATAACCTGTGTTTGAAACATAGCATAAAAAAAAATTAAAACAATTTTTGGTTTATGAAATTAAAAAATAAAATACTCAATTCACTTGTACTGTGTGCAATTGATTTGGTTATTTAATTTCACTTGATTAATCTGATCACAATTAATCTTTTGTATTATAACAAAAATAAATAAAAAGTAATTATGAGCCTAACAACAAAATTATGAAAATGACTAAACTTGTGCATTATTTCAACCTGGAAATACCTTAATGTAATCATCTTTATTCTGAATCAAACTCTTTTATACACATTAATGGCTCATTTACTTTTATTTATAGGATAAAAATATGATAGATAAATTATGTGATTATATGAGAGACCGGGTTATTCTATATTAGCAATAACATGTTTACTTTGAAGAATTATTGGTGTGATACACATTTTGTTATATTTACTTTGCATGATAATATTGCGATAATAAATGGCTTTTTCCAAATATGTTCCCTTTTATATTCCTAAAATTGAAAGTAAATATATATATATATATATATAGAGAGAGAGAGAGAGAGAGAGCTATATGGAATTAGATAAAAAATTGAAGGGTTATTTTTGTAATTGGCAAAAAAGATGAAAAATTGTCATTGGCTTGATAAGCCAATCAGACCATGCTCAACTTGATAACTTATCAAGCAAATGAAAGAAATAGTATTGGGCCATGCTTAATTCACGGGCTAAGCTTTATTTCTTACCAAATGAAGTAAACATAATATTAGCCCATATAATTTAGTGTACTAAGCCCAATCCATTAATGTAAATTTCATTCTATCATGCGCACAATATATTAAACTTATTAATTTTTGTATAGAGATAAATACATATATGTGAGAATAGAAAACATTTATTGTTAAACATTAACTGACATGTTTGCTTGCAGCTTTAGCATTCACATACTCTCCAGTACCTTTCTTCATATGAATGATCCCAAAATTATCCACCTCATTTTGATTTTCCTTTGTTATCACAAGTAAAAATTTTAGAAGAGAATTTATTTGAATGAATAATAGAAAAAATATGGATAAGAAAAGTCAGTGTTGCATTATCATTTCCATCAATCGTACTGTGAATGATTTTGAACCTGATGTATGAGCATATGACGCATGTGCTCTATTAGCTGAATTGATCTTCGACTCCATCTGCATTCATATAAAATTTAGTAGCTTGAAACATAAGAAATAAAAAATGTTTTTCATTATCCTGCAACAAACACAAGCGCAAACACGAACACAAACATTGAGAATACGGACATGAATTGTTGTTTCAATAATTAGCTGAAACTCAGCATCTTCAACGACATCACATAATTCGAGCCACTTCTCTTGTGGTATCCATTCAAAAGGCACTTTACTCGCTAGATCCACACCATTTTTAACCATCTTTTTGTATATCTCATTCAATCTTCCCTCATAATGCTTGTAGCTCTCAGCAAACATATCACCTAGAGATGTTAAAGAGGATGTTCTAGTGGCAAATATTGTCGATGACAGTCAAACCAGCTTCACTTCTTACCGTGCTTTACGATAATTTAACAAGTATCTTTCATACAATACGAACAAGCTAATTTTTCATGAGTGCTCCATCCACTCAACATGCCGTAAGTAGGAAAGTCAGTTATTGTCCAAAGCAATGTTGCCTTCATCATTAAATTTTGCTTCTTCCATACATCGAATGTGCTCACACCTTCATTCCATAATAGCTTCAACTTATTGATCAGAGGTCTGAGATACACGTCCAGACTCTTGCTAGGTGATTTTGGTCCGAGAATGATCACAGCAAGGAATATGTATTCCCTTTACATACACATGCTTGGTGGAAGATTGCACGGAGTAATAAACGCAGGCCAACATGAGTATATCGAATTAGAGAATGGATTAAACCTATTAGTACAAAGTCTAAGCCGGCTATTTGGGAGTTAATTAGCAAGTGCAGGATACCAAGCGTTAAATGTTATCCATACCTCAGTGTCTGACGGATGCGTGATAAGGGACTCATCTTGACAGAGTCTAGAAGCATGCCAATGCATGTATTCTACAATGTGTTTTGACATGTACATGCGCTTGAGTTAGGGGCAATTGGAATACATCGAAGGCTCTTAAATGGGACACCCCTCTGTTTCCCTTTGCAATTTCCAATCTTTGGCTTGTAGCGTGGTTCTCCACAAAACAAGCCATATGATTCTCGAACTCGTTGTAATTTGATATACAATGATTTCGGCAAGCGTCAATCTTCTCACAACCCAATCAGAGTTCATTGACCATTCTCATTGTCTTATAAAAATTGTTCGGTAACCTTTTTGAGTCAGGAAGCATGCTCTTTATTATGATGATCATTCGGTCATAACAACTCTTACTCATATTAAATTCTAATTTGAGATTCAATAGTTGAGTCACGATCGATAAGATCGTATGTTTCTTGCAACCATCCCATAATGGCTCGTCTGCATCTTTAAGCAAGTCGTAGAACTTTTTAGTCGAAAGATTAGGCTCTTTTTCCATATTATTGTCTTCTGAATCAACACCACTTCCCAAAGCATCCATAACCATATTCACGTGTAGATTTCTCTCTTCTCTGACATCGTCATCTACCAAATTTCTAAACTATTGGTGCCCTAAAGTTCCTCACCATGGGCTATCCAATTCATGTAATTAATCATAAAATTGTTGCTGTACAAATGCTTTGCTACCCAAAAAGTTTCCATCCTTGAGCAATTTTTAGACCTCGCACACGGATATAGAATACGACGTGCAGAATTGAAGGTTGTAGGATGTTTATTAACGAACTGAATGAAGACATTGACTCTATCTTGGAATTCATTACTAACCTGATCACTTGAATCCTTTCTACGGTTTATCCAACTTCGATCGGGGAGCATGAGTGCTGTAATTTCCAACTTGAATAAAATAAAGTGAACATAAGTATATGGGTGCATGTGAGAGAAATGATTTTATGATGGCACTAATCATTAGTGGCAAGTTGCATTAGGATTGAGCAAGTTAAACCTAAATATGATTGACTAAAACATTTCTCGAAATCTACATATAGTTACTTAAGTTAATGTGTCTTTAATATTTTAGCTCATTTCAGGAAAAGAACTGCAGCAAAGATAAATCCTAAGTACTTTGTTTCCAATGCTCATAAACACTTGCAAAAATGAAGTGATTATATACTAAGAAACTATTCATAAAAAGACAGAAAAATTCTTAGGATTTACCTTATTTTCTTGGGTTTCTCCTCAATGCTAACTTTTTTTTTTTTTTTGATAAATTCTCCTCAGTGCTAACTTAAAAGTAGCTTTCACGACAAGATTATGGATCAAGATAACTTTCTATTTAACGGCAGTAAGGATAAATAATAGTTCATTACATTGTGGTAAAAACGATTAAGTTAATACAACAATTAATGATATCAGTTCACCATTAACACTATTCCTAGTTGTTACGTCACTCTAGAGAAAAAGTTAGTTATATCAAGTTTTCAACTGGTGCTTAGATGGAATTCCTCTATCTATACTTCTGCAATCTAAAACCTACTTTCAGTTATTCACTTGATCTTTAACAATATGAATTTAGTTCCATTCAATTGCTCCCCATGTACTTTAATTGTGTACAAAAGCAACTTGTCATATCCTTTCGAAATTTAACAAAAGCTTATAACTTAAGCACATCCACACCATACACGCATCAATGAAAGTTTAAACACTATACACATCACTAATACCCATGAACTTAATTCTAAAGTGGGCAGAAAACATACTGCATGTTTATTATTGCAACATCATTTAAACAGTATAGACATAAAAGACCAGACAATAGAGAGATGTGGAGAAATAAGTGGACCTCAGTGGACAATATAGTTTGCAGAAAACTAAAGAAAAATAAGTCATGAAATGAGAGACAGCTATGATTGTGAACCTTGCTCTAAGATAGAATGACGAGCGTGCAAGTTTTAAGCTTGACTTCTCTGACATATGTTACTAAAATGAACTTGGAAATAGAATAACCAATTAAAAAAAAAGACCACCAAACCGTGTACAGAAGGAAAAAGGAACGCTAGGAATTGAATGTGTAGTGAATTTTTGCTATGGCAAAAGCAAAATATGGTTAGGGCAAATATTGAAAACTCATGCAAATTTATGGGTTAGGACTCCATTGACAGACCTAATGAAATGGTAAATACCCTTCTATCAGTGATTTCTGCCAATGGAGAAAAGAATGCCCACTGCAAAATTGAAAACTAAGACTTATGATGATAAAAATTGAAAGTAAAATTCTAAAGTAATTGAAAGCTTGAGCTTGAGCAAAAGCGGGAAGATAGGAAATGAAAAGTTTTTGCATGAAAATAAGAAAAGAAACAGAGGAAGGTCAAATTAATTAAGTGTAAATTAGCCTATTTTACTTCATTATTTAGATTGTCAAAAATACCCTCAAGTGTAATATTTACTCTCTCTTCTCCTCGATTTCGGCAAGAGAAACCTTTCTTCTTCCTTCTTCTTCACTCTTTATCTCCAATGTCTCCTTCTTCACTCCACCTTCTTCTTCTTCTCTCTTTCGTCGCCTCCAGCTTCTTCTTCACTCTTTACTCTTCACTCTTCACTCTTTATTTATCCTTTTTATGTCGTTCGTACTCTTATATTTTCCAACTTTTTGCTTATGGTGTTCTCTTAAATGTTAAATGCAAATGCCAAGTAAATTACGTACATTTTAATCATGATATGATATATAAAGTCAGTGAACATTATGATACTCACGATTAAAAGCAATTGCAGTGTATACAGATAACAATCACAAGCAAGCAAAACAAAAGTAACAGAACATAAAGCCAAAAAAGAGTTCTCTCATTATAGAGAATCTGAACAATGTCTTTTACACATGTTTCTCAAAAAAAAAAAAAAAAAAGAAATGAAAAAAAGGCTACATCTGAATAATATCAGCCAAGAAGTCTCCTACGGGGCCTTGGCAAGTCTTTTTCCAAGATGACGTGCAAGTATTCCCAATATTTCTCCCCTTATTTCAGATACCTAGCAGCACAAGCATGAAATAAAGGGAAATAAGAGGCAGCACCTATTACATTTGTTGTCCTGTCCCGGGTTATGTTGGGATGGAAAAACAGTGCAGAGAACAAGTTGTTATGAGGCTGTAGCTCCTTAAACTTGTCCTATAACTATTCCAAGGTGAACTTGTTAGGCCCCCAGCTCATCCTCAAATGGATGCTTCTCCAGGTTGTAACGCCCCGAATTTCAGTGCATTCCGCCCCAAAATCCGAAGTGCTACTCGCTTACGAAACTTAACTAAAACCATAAATAGAATTTTCAAAACACAATTTTCATAACTTAATGATTCAGATGTTCCAAAATACAGGCTGGAAAATTTTGAAATACATTACAAGATCCAACTTACAAGCCAAAATATATCCGTAGTTCAAACAGGGATTAACTAAACCAAAATATTACATCCGCATATTCTAACTATCACAAGCAGGCAATCTATACATTCCTAACGAATCATAAATCTAAATGTTCATCAGTCCTAGATACGTGCTTATAGGCATAAATTCCAAAAAGAACGCCAGATATTAACATAGGTCTTCAATTACTTAATCCACGGTCAAGTACCTACATGATATTATGGAATCATGAGTCCACTGACCCAGTAAAACTTATGGCATAGGACTGGAGTACAAGATTCAACGAGGAACATATCAAGAACGAAAATCATGAATGTGACTTCATATAATGTTTCAGAACAACAGAACGAATAGAACAAACGAATATCATAAATCATATGTCACATTCAAGTCAAGAAAACTTATAAGGCTGATTCAAATGTTTGGTGGATCTGTCACCCTTATAACTCTAACATATAACATACATATACTCCTTATCCCTCCGTTTTGCTTCTCCGAGCCGTCGCTCAAGGAGAGCCATACAATATTTGAGACACAGTCACCGCAGAACGGTCGATCACGAGTCTCAAGAGTAACTCTTCGGAATCCTAGCTCCAGGACCCCTCCGAGTTATCCAACATACAGGAATTCCCAAGGGCTCAGATTATCGATCCGATATCGCCCAATCCGATACCCCTGAAAATTCCCAGGGCCCAACATTCATACGTTCATATAGGCTTAAAACAAACTGAACATATCAGAAACATATCGGAATTATATAGCCTCTTCGGGCACATTTTCAATTGGCCACTCATATCAAGCAAACGATTTAGAATTTGGCCATTCATATCATTCAAATGGGTCGGAATAAGAACAAACGGAACATATCAGAAATATATTGCCACAATGGCTCATATCAAACGAACGAACGAACCAAACATACGGATTGAGTTTGAATCTTGGACTTATAGGTATTATTTAGAAGTTTAAAACACCTTTAAAGGAGCGAAAATGAAATCAATTAGTAACAAATATATGTTTTGAAATTCATTTGGTTCGAACTTGAATTAAAGAAGTGAACATTTCGAAAATTTTAAACCATTGAAATGAGATAGAAAATGGGCTTAAAATAACAAAAGAAGTTAAAAAACAAAGTTTGGAGTCTGTCCTAGGCTCATCAGCGCTCAAAAACGGGCGTGCTCGTGCTGAACGGCATAAATTCTCTGGTTTGGGCGCGACCGCGGTACTATTCGTGCACAGTCGCGCCGTGAACAGTACCGTGCGCAGCAAAAATTTTTTTTTTTTTTTAATTTCTGGGAATTCTTCATCATTTTCTCTACAACTTTTGTAAAGCATGTTCTATCAAATTCTAAGTCTAACCATTTTAAAAAAATTAGAGAAAGTAACTAAAATTCAATTTTTATCAAGTTTATTTATTACTTTCTCTTTCTTTTTCATTTTCGTTTCAAATCTTTTCATTTCAAAACTAAATTTTTGGGGTTTTCTTATACGTAAAAATATTTGCAAATTATCGATTTGAAATGGGTTAGGAGACTTTCGAAAGATCATTTTCAAGTCGAATAATACGGTTTTGGCTATATCTCTCAATTTTTAATCAATTTTTGATTCATTTCTTCTCTTAGTCCATTGTCTATTGTTCAAAACTCAATCAAAAGCATAGGTATAAGATTCAAAAGGATTCATTTTGGATTTCATATTCAAGAGATAGAGCTTATTATATGAAGAACAACAAGGCAACAATATAAGCTCATGAAAGGCACATATCAATCGAGCAAGATATTCAACAATATGATATCATAATCATCCGGTGAAGAGAAGAACTAAGAACATGTGCTCACAAGAAGATGAGGAAAGCCATAAGTCTTACCTCTTGAAGCTAAAACTTATTAAGTATATGTGATCCAAGCTTAGTTCTCAAACACCTAGGATAATATACATACTTGTGTCAAGCTCTAGACAACATATCATTAATCATTCTTAAATCACCAATCTAAAGCCAAGTTACCATGAGTTAAGATGAGAGCTCACCTCCTTGAATCCCCTTAATGAAATCGGTTTGGAGAGAAGCTAGAAAATGCAAGATGAAGCTTATAAGTACAATAGTGTTTGAGAGATGAGAGTTGTAGTAGAAATGTTTGAACCAATGAGACCTATTTATAGGAGAAATTTAGGCCAATATTGCAAGAATTTTCAAGCTTAAGCCCCCCTAAAATAAATACCACCTTTTGGTGATAGGGTAGGGTGGCTTGGAAATGATTGATGGATGGATGGATGGGATTAAAATCCCATCCATAGGCTGCTAGTGCAGCTGGAATTCTGTAGCATTCATTTTTTCTTTTTTTGAGTTCAAAGATGATTTTTGGTCAATTAAAATGGCTAGGGTTTTGGGCTATGAGCTTTGGCTTGTTTCATGGCTTTTGGGCTCGTTTTTTGGGTCGAAATGTGACGGGAAATGAAACTTGTTTACTCGAAAATTTTTCGGATGCACGAAACATGTTTTGTATTAGAACGATGTTTGGTTTTGAAATCAAATAAATTTTCAAAAAAAATCGATGACTCAAAAATTTTATTTAGGGATTCTCGGGGTGTTACATAGGTGGACAGCAAATCATCATCATAAATTGCAATATCCCAAAGGTCACCCAAGAGCAGAGGTTGAATGATGTATCTAGAACAACATTTTAGAATATTGAAGTACCTCAGGTCATCATCATCATCAGTCCAAAAAACTTGCTCCATTTTTATGTTTTTTTCCTTTTCAATAGTTTTTCTTTCATAGAGAAGATAAAGGGGGCAGAAGAAGAAGTAATACAAAAGTTTGCACTAAACGTTCAATTTTTTAGGCAGTAAAATGGCAGTAAATACTTCCAACAATCATCTTTAATTCTAAAGTGATACAACAGTCTGTGTTGAAATGATCTTTTGTATTAAATGAGAAAATAGGACATTCATCTGTGAAGAAGATGAAAAGACGGGACACCATTTTTTAAAGTATAGCTGCTTTGCATAATAGGTACACTTAATAAATCAAATTATGTACAATTTTGCTTAATATGAAGTGCACTAGTTATGAAAAATTGATTGTTAGGCTCCCTAATTACGAAAAATTTCATTTTATAGTATATGAGAAAAGAGCACGCAAATCTATAAAAAATCCTAATCAAGGATACTCCATGATGGAAGAAAGAGAAATGAATTGGAAAAAATGATGATGATACCGTAAGTATAGGCCTCTGCACAGTTGTTACTAAAGTCTAACATTAATTATAGGACTTTGGGCAGTTGACACAAGAGTTGACATTAATTGCTTCATTTTTAGTCTCTTTATGTTTCACGATTTAAATGACGTAAACATTAGGTGCGATTAATATAAATACTGTGTACAAAATAAGTGTTGGAGGTACACATGTTATAAAAAATGGATAATTGCTTCGTTTTGAGTTTCATTTAATATTTTAACAATATTTGTTAGGAAAAAAACATTGAAAACACTATAAATACTTACACACTCTTACATGCGTTAAAATGGATGGGATGTTACTACTTACATACCTCACAACTGAAGTTATCATTTCTAGTTGTATCTATCAGTCCTCAATTGTGGAAAGAAAGAGCATTTGACAACTACTTTAATTCCAATATCGGTATAACTACTTAAATATGACCATGTGATAGTCTAAGGAGGTATATTTATGTTTATGAAGTGAACATAATGCAATCTATGAAGTGTAGCTCATTAAGGGAAATGGTACATGGGTCAACGTGTAAATCATACCAATGATACATATCGTTTATACATAGATCCAAAGTGCCACAAAACGAAATAATTTTCCTCCATAGCATTCCTCGATCTTCATGATTATTTCTTGCTATGAACAAGAAGATGATTAGTCTACAGAATAGCAAGCATTGAAAATTAGCAAATTACCATGTACCTGTGTTGTCGAGGAGATAAATGACATGTCGTGGTGGCTACATAATATAGAGATGTAGCAATCCGGTATGAATCTAGAAAATTCCTTCCCGAATAGCAAGTCACACATGGCTTGGCCATCTAAAATGTATTTTCCATCCTCCCAAATAGTCCTTCTACAATTACAGGTTACTAACTGTAAGTAAAGTAAAAGCACCATTTATTGAAATAAATAACAACAAAATAGAAGAAAATTTAGTTACTTAAGATTATCTCTATCGACAAATTTGTCGATGGCCTCTCGCTCTTCATCCATCATCAGGTCCCAACCTCTATAGTCCTTCCTCCCTGCAAAAAGATCTGGGCTTGGTGACTCATTCATCCTCAACTTTGATAAAGGGAATTTTTTCCATCTGCTAAGTACACTCTTCAGTACAGTTTATCAATAGTTAAGACAAAATAAATATCAACAGAATAAATATACAAAATGGGACAAATCTAACTACATATAATATCAACATTATAAGTTATATACCAACATAATAAGTGTATAAAGAGCAACACAATTAACTACATTAATATCAATAGTTTAAATGTCCAACAGGAAAATTGTACAAGATGCAACAAATTAACTACTTTTCATATGCCTTCATCTCAACTTGAGCTAAGACCTCTTTTTTTTCAGGTCTAACCATTTTTTCTGTTGAGGTCTAGCTGTTTTTTGTTGAGGTATGGTCTTTTTCTCTTGAGCACGATCTCTTTTTAAGTTTTTTTATTTAGCACGCTTAGCAGGTGTGGTATCTAGAGGGCTATCAAAGTTGTTTGGTTTTCAGTTTTGGATCCTATCATCCCAATTTTACACACCATTAAAGATGGATGACAAGGTCCGTATCGCCTCAGACTCCCGTTTATCAAAATCCACGTCTTGCCCGAAATCCAACTTTCGAGAGATCGCCTCAAGTTTTTTATTCATCCCAACCTTGTGGTGGTGTGATACTTGGCCTGCACTGTGTTTTGTCCGATTTTTTTCGTTCATATCATTATATTGATTATCATCGTCATGATCATGCTTCTTACCATTTCAATCTTTCCTTTCCTTCTCTTTCTCATCTTCCTTTTCCTTCCCCTCCTCATTGTTACCATCTTTCTTTTCACCTTCTTTATCATCTTGTCCCCCTTAGTTTTTTTTTTCCTTTTCCTCTTCATTCTCATTTTTCTTTTCCTTTTTCTCTCCCTCCTCGTCTTCTTTCTCCTCATCCTCATCCTTCTCATCTTTTCTTCTTTATTCTTTTCCTCCTTTTACTGATCCTCCTCCTCCACCACCTCCTCCATCTCCTCCTTCACTACCTTCTTCTCCTCATCTTTTCTTTCTTTCTCCGCTCCATCCTTACCATCTTGATTCTCCTCTTCCTTCTAAGTGCCATCCTTTTTCTCAACAAGTATATGTATTTCAGATAAATTCTCCCCATAATCACCTTGCGCATTATGTGCTACTGCATAATCACCCTACTCCTCTCATATGCTGCTACATGATCACCTTGGTCGTTATTTGCAGCACGTCTACCTTGATTGGAGCTAGCACACATAAATCCTTATTTGCTGCTGCCTCTAGTTTGGCTATTCTTTTCTTCAATTCCTTTATCTCTTCGTCTTTTGCAGCAGCGTCTACATTCACTGGAGTTAGCACACATAACTCCTTATTTCCTACCTCTACTTTAGCTATTCTTTTCTTTAATTCCTTTACCTCCTCGTTTTTTTCTCTAACTATGGCAACAGTTGTGTTGTCTGGATTTAACAAGGATAACTCATGACTAGCAGGGTTGAACTCAAATACCTGTTACAATAATAAATGTAAATATTCTTGTGGAATTACAATACCAAATTATAATAATAGAATAATAATAAATCATTACCATTTCAACCGTTATACTTTTCAAACAAGCTTCGACATCATGCACATTGTTAGGGAGCTTGCATTCTCCCCACCGGTAAAATAAAAAAAAAATCAATCAACTTTTGGGTTATTCGTAATGATAGGACGTGCTCATAAATCCATGCCGGTCATTCATACATAAATTGTTACGTGTAGCTGATTACAAATATAAGTAACATTATCATTAAAACCAAAGTTATTTACCGTCAACCCAATAGTGCAACCGTCAAGGTATTTCTTCTAATTTTCTTCTGCCCTAACACACTTTCTCATATCTTGGATGAGGAATGAGCATGCAACAATACCCTTTGCAAATTCCCCCACTACTGATAGATGGTCAAGTAGGGTAGGAGGAATTCAGGGGTCCAATAATTTGAAGTAGGAATAAAAAACAATTGAAAACTGACAACATATACAACCTACAAAAATCATCTATATCTTTCATACTATTTTTATTTACAAGCTCATATGATTTTTTAACTATATTTTTTGTATCAAATTTTGTAGTTTTTCCAAGAAAAGGCACTCCATTGTTTTGGACTTCATTTTCAAGTTAATATCAACAGGTTGTCCATTAGTTGGCAACCCCAAAACAATTGAGAACTCGGAAGCAGTAAAAGTGACTTCCATACCTCTCGTAAAAGCAAAGGAGATGTTTCTCCCTTGGAACCTTTTGATGATAGCTGAAAGGTGAAATAAGCTCATGGGTAAATAGGGTATTTGTTTGTAAATTGAGACGGGGGTCCTCTCTAATGCCTCTCGATGTTTTGCCCTCATTTTAGATTCCAGATTTTTCATTGTGTTGTGTAAGAATACTGGGGAGCAATGTGAGAAAATTTCTGTCATTCCTATCTTCAAATATATAAAAACTTAGTATAAACGACAATACAAGTATAAGAATAAAATTGAGTTTCAAATGCCTAACATAACATAATAAGTTCCTGTACTTCACTCAAGTATATATCCAAAAAGAGTTGAGAAAATGTGATTAAGCCATGCGAACTATATGCATTTTTACACTTTGCAACCTAATCAATAAAATATTTCACTTTGCCATCTTAACATTACAAAATTTTTATTTTGCAATCCAATTGTATTTTCCGCTAGACATATCCCATCGATAGTTGACATTCTGCAAAATTTTGCGAAATTCAGGTAGTAAAGTGATACTTTTTCAATCTTAATATTTATGTATATGTCTAGTGTGTGAATATTCCAGTGAGATATTCCCCAGAAAATGTATTGAGGTTGTAATGTGAAAATTTTGCAAAGTTGAGATGGCAAAGTGAAACTTTTTTTTTATTAAATAGCAAAGTGCAAAAACGTTCACAGTTCGTGTAACAACCCGAAAATTTTTCTAATTTAATTTTTAAACCCTCGATTTTAATTAATAAATATTTTAAAATATTTTTTAGAGAAACCGTAATCTGTAATCAATTTTTTGCCAATTTAAGATTTTTCTCACAATCAAAAAATATTTTATCACTTTTGAAAAATTTATTTTACACCCAAAAATTATTATATACATTATTTTGGCCATAATTTCATTTTCAAAACCTTAACTTCAAAATTCAAACCCTATTGCCATTTTAACAAATTTCAATCGCTATTGCCCGAAAATTTTTGAACAGCAAAAATATTTCAAATTAGCAATCGAAAATTTTATTTCAATCAAAATTGGCCCAAAATGTTATTTCAAACCCAACGAAATAAGAATTTTTGTAACGCCCCGAATTTCAATGCATTCTGTCCCGAAATCCGGAGTGCTACTCGCTTACGGAACTTAACTAAAATCGTAAACAGAAATTCCAAAACGTAATTCCATAACTTTAACTATTCAAATGTTCCAAAATTTCAGGCTAGAATTTTCCAAATTTCATTAAAATATCCAAATTACAAGTCAACGTATTCGTAGCTCAAAACAGGAACTAACTAAACCAAAATATTACATCCGAAAATCCTAACCATTACAAGCTGACGATCTATACATTCTAGCAAAACATAAATCTAAGCGTTTATGATGCCAAGGTACATGCTTATGTACATAAATCCAAAAGGGAAGCTATATACTAACGTGAAGCCCCAGTCAGTCAATCCACGGTTTAAGAACCTACATGATGTTTATGGAATCATGAGTCCATTGACCCAGTAAAACTTATAGCACAGGACATGGAACACAGGATTCAATGGTAGGGTTATGAAGAACGAGATTCAACTATAGAAACATGGAGTACAAGAGTTCAACAATGAGCATATCGAGATCAGGAACATGAATGTGATTTTAGATACATATCAGAACAAATCGAATGGACAGAATCTAATAATAGCCAAACTTATATCACATTCCTATCAATAAAATCATATGGTAGAAACAATGTTCGATGGGTCTATCACCCTTATTACTCCACTTACAGCTCCGAGCAGATGCTCAAGGAGAATCATAAACATATAACTCCGAGTAGATGCTCAAGGTGAGTCATAAACATACAACTCCAAGCAAACGTTCAATGAGAGTCATAAACTTACAGCTCCGAACAATTGCTCAAGGAGAGTCATAAACTTACAGCTCCGAGCAAATGCTCAAGGAGAATCATATGTATATGAGACATAGCCGCCGCAGCATGGTCGACCACGAGTCTCAGACGAAATCCTTCAGGACCCTACCTCCAAGGCCCTTTTGGTCCATCCAATATATATAAAAACATATAGGCTTGAAACAAACTGAACATTCGATCATTCACTAAGGCCATTTTGGTATAATTTTCGATTGGCCATCGATTTTAAATAAATATTTCAGAATAGGCCAAGCATATCAATCGGTCATTTCATAAATTTGACTATGAACTAGAGGGTTTGGAAATGGACTTGCTTTGATATAAAATAAGAGTTAGGAAATCAAATTGGTTTGGAAATGGGCACTTGGGGACGTAAACGGGCGCCTGAGTGCCCAAAACATGAAAAGTGGGTAGAGGCTGGGTGCTGGGGTGCCTAAGCCATTGGAAATTTTTTGTTTCTTTGCCGAGAGTGGGCGTTAGGGCGCCCAACATTGCGCCCTTGAGCGCCGACTCTCGGGTGAAAATTCGATTTTTTGTCTTTTGATTTCTTTCAAATTTTTGATCCAAAAATACATTTTTGAGGTTCTCATATACGTAAAATCATTTATAAAATATTGTTTCGGATTTTGGTTTTGAAAATTTTTGAAAGATTGTTTTAATGTCGAAATATGCTGTTTTGTCCATATCACCCGTTTTTCAATCGTTCTTGGTTCATTTTTTCCTCTTAGTCCAGGGTCCGTTATTCAAGTTCAACCCAAAGCATTAGAAAAGAGTTCGAGATGATTCAATAAGCTTCGGATTGTTTCATATTCAAGAATTTGAGCATGGAATAGCAAGAATAGCAAATAATAACATGAGTTCACATGCTCAATATATCATAGGACATCATATATTCAATAACTCGAAGCATGCTCGATTAATCAATGGAAACCTGGAAACATATGCTCATGGAGAAGAGGAGAAGTCATAAGTCTTACCTTTTTGTAGCTAAATCCTTGTGAACAAGTAAGATCCGAGCTTATCCTCAAATATCTATAACCACATACATATCTATATCAAGCTCTAACCATACATACCATAAACCATTTTAAAGCACAAAGCTTAAGAAGCTTACCAAGGCTAGAAGGAGAGTTCACACAACAAGAATCCCCCTTAGTCAATAGTCGGTTCTTGAGAGAAGGCAAATGTGCAAGTGAGATTATAAGTGCAAAAGTGCTTGAGTGAAGAGATTTTTCTGCAGAAAATTTTAATCCACCATAGAGCTCATTTATTGAAGAAACTTGGGGTCAAATAGTGAGAATCTTTAAACCCAAGCCCCTTAAAATAAATACCAAAAGGTTGGTGATAGGTTAGGGTGGCTAATGTGACAATATAGGGTGGATGATGGATGGAATTTCCATCTAATCTTGCTGCTGCTACTAGACGGATTTTCAAAATCCTTTTTCTTTTATTTTATTTTTTTATTTTTTATTTTTTATTTTTGAATGTCAAAAGATGCTTTCTTTGGTCAATTATAGTGGCTAGGGTTTTGGGTCATATTTTGGACTTGTAAATTGGGCGAACAGGGTTCGTTTTTGGGTCAAAATATGACGAGAAATTGAAACATGTTTGCTTGAAATTATTTCGAATGCACAAAACGCGTTTTGGTTTTAAAACAAGGCTCGATTTTGAAATCAAATAATTTTCCGAAAATCGACGACTTAAAATTTTATTTAGGGAATTCTCGGGTGTTACAATTTGGCTCTAGAATTAAGCTCAAAATTTTAAAACCCAAATCCTATTTTAATTAAATAAAAAAATAAAATAAAAGAAGAAAAATCAGCCACACACGCTCGCACACACTAAAGTTGAAGATAAGTCTTTAAGGATAATAAGCATGTGTCGAAAATCCAAAAAAATCCCAACACCATCCAAATGATGCACCTAGTCACCCCAACATACTCATTACCAAGTTTTAGAATACCACAAAAATGCCATTATTCTTTTTCAAGTAGTAGAGGATTTTTTTGTGGCAAAAAACTCCATTTTCTTCTTCTCATCTCACTTGGCCGAACACTACCTCAAAGAAAAAGAAAAAAAAAAAGAAACTTTGACAACTCTTTCTTGATCAATTTCATTGTATCTCATCATCCTAAAACAAAAATGGGAATCGCAAGGTGAGCTTTGTAAGTTTTCTAGTTTAGTTAGGTTTATACTAGGGTTTATGAATTCATGAATTAAGATATGGAAACATGGTAACAAATTATCTTGGTTATTTATTATAGGAATGACTTGAAGGATTAAAGTTTAATAACCAACATCTTGAGGAGATTTCTATAGAGGTAAGGATCATAACTATGCCACCTTCATTTAGCCACTTTTATGTCCATGATTTTCTTATGATATGAGCTTGCTTCCTTGCTTTATTGTTTAGCTCAATGATTTACTTGATTTGGATGGAAATCATTGTATTGATCTTATTTATGATAGATCATGAACATGTATCTAGTGACATAAGAGGACCATTGGATCACCAAACATGTGATTAATAACTTGATGATTCATAAAGTAGATTGAGCTTTGAAATTGAAGCATATATTCCTCTCGGGTAGCTACTGTCCCAACATCTCTCACTTTAAAATTTTATAAACTTAACTTTCCTTATTCCAAATTACCCATATAATATACCGTTGAAAATCTCGTCGAGTGTAGATATTGTGAGGATTAAAAATCACTCAAAAATAAGGATAAAAATGGACGAGAAAGCCATTAGAACACAAGCCACCTCTGCCAGAACAAGGGAGGTCCTCTATAACACCTTCCACTTTAAGAATTTTGAAACCCTGACTTCTCTTTATCGAATCAGACTGTAAAATCTATTGTTGAAAACTTTATCGAGTTTAGATAGTGTTAGAATCTAGAATCACCCAAAATTATGGAGAAATATGACCAAAAATAATTTTTCAAGACAACTTGCTAGATAACAAGAAAACAGGGGAGTAGCAGGGATGAGCCTTGCAACATCTCTCACTTTCAAAATTTTAAAAATCGAACTGTCCCTTATCTATTCGGCCTAAAAATATACCATTAGAAACTTTATTGAGTTTAGATAATTAGGCTCAAGAGTCATCAAACAATATAGAGAAACATGTCCAAAAATGCCATAAGAAACCAACATGCCAAACCATCAGGGAAGAGCGGCAAAATCTTGGGTTAATTTAAAACTTTTATAAATGAAAATCCGATTATCGGATCATCAATAGGAAACCATCATTAGAACGCTCATCGAGTCTAGATGATTATGGAGCTAAAATATAAATTTTAACTCATTGGAATGTATTTTTAAAATTATCGAGAAATTGACTGTCGCAAAGGGGTATATGGAACTTAGACTAATTTAATAATTTTTCAATAATATAATTTCTTTAAAACCAAATCCCACATCTTTAAGCCATTTTGATGATTCAAATGAAAATTTTATGTCCAAATTTGAGAATTTTACTTAGTATCTATTTGTAGCCCTATATCGATCGTTTGGAATTTATTTTGAATTCTTATTTCCATCAACCTCGATACTTGTTTATGGGCCCTTGGGAATCTCCAAGAGAGATGCTAGGTAGTATCGGGTCAACAGTTGATCCCCTAAATAGTTTCCTACTCATATAGGTAGTTTTGCAGAAGCCTGGGATAGGTTTTTCAAGGATTAGCCTGTGACATGCGGATCATTGACATTTAATCATACTACAAAATCGGATCACCATCTTGAGCGGCCACTTGAGTGTGGGACCTGTGGAGGGATAAGGATTATGTGTTATTGTGGAGTTATAAGGGTGACAGATTCACCAAATACTAGTTCTGCCTTTGCTACATGATTGGGTAAATTGCTATTACATTTTTAACTCATTTTATGCTCTTATCGAGCTACTTGTTTATAATTACTTATGAGATGATCACAATCGTTTAGCACATTTCATCCCATTTATTGAGTTTGTTACCTCTATAACCATTTGCTGGATTTTGTTGTTCCTTACCGTTCCGTGGCTATGATCCTTGCTAAGTCAGTGGACTTATTTAATTATGTTACCATATGTAGGTGAATAACTTTAGAAGCTGTTGGCACGTGAATATGCATTTATGCTTTATGTTTTCATTCGGAATAAATATCGGCAATGTACGCCTTAGAATTAGAGTTTATGTATGTTTCGTAATAAATAGAGATCCTAGTGGGTGGCTTGTAGCCACTAAAACCTTAGTAGATAGGGAGTTTGTGTAAATATAGTTTGTTTAGTTTGAAGTTGTAATAGTGTAGCTTATGTTGTGTAACGAAGATTGAGGTTTATGTATAAGAATATGTTGTAGTGTTTGTTTAGTTAAATCTATTCTATATGTTTATTGCTCCGCAAAAGGTCCATCTATCCACAGATAGCATTGTTAGCCTAGGGACGAACGTTCTTGGGTTCCAGGGTATTATAGTTCGGTTGGTTTAATGACATTTTCTCAAAAGAGTTGAGCATGAAATGCAAACATTTCAAGTAGTAACATAGGGTTTGCTCCAAAATCTCATTGCAATGCATATATATGTAAATGCAAAATAGAGTTTCCAATTTATAAGATTATGTGCATTACGCATAAACTAGGGTTTTCCCTTTTCAAAAAATTCATTTGAAGCATAAACCCGAATCAAATGAAGCAATGTCTAACATTTCAAGTTTCTCATGGGTAACAGTTCAAGTTCAAAATTAGGGCTTGTTCAGACAATCTTACTACATTGTAAATATAAGCTCAAATGATGAAAAAAACAATGAAAAATTACCTGAAAAATTTTAAGTTTTACTGCAAATCAAACGAACGCCCTTTGGGTTTTTTACAGTCAAATGAAAGCTAGTTTTCTTCTCGAACAGAGGAATAAAAAAATGCAAGCACGGTTTTCTTCTCCAACACAACAACGCAAGATAAATGTGGAAGAATAACAGGCAGCGTTCTTTTTTTCTGATGAATGAAGAACACGGCTGTTCGTGTTAGAGTAGTACCCCGCAGCCAATTAAATTTGGCTTGTAATAATTGCTCTTGTATAAACGATCTTATTTTTGCAATATAAATAAAATAGCCATCTTCTTCATATCCTTGTGAATTGTCTCATCAACAATCGATATGGAAGAAGTTCTCTAGATCGTATAAGGTTATAAGGCTAAGTCATGCATATAATGGTGATTATGAAACTAGTCTCTAGATGTCTTGATCTTAAACTTTTCAAGTTATAGAATCTCTGACACGAGGACATCTTAGATTTGGACAGACTTGCACTAACAATGCATAATTCAAGGAGTTGAATTGTTGTCCCATTCATTGGGTGTTTGTTAGAAGAACAAGTTCATTGAGAGACCCAACATAGAGAATTCAATGAGATAGCTATAGTGGCATTCGGTGATATATTATTCTCTATCTTACGATAGTACATATAATTAGTCCTTACACTTGAGGGACCATAGTAACCTTATGGTAGGTCCTTGTTCTTTTATGTGCATCTCGATCACTTATTAGTGGATTACATGAGTGCACGTTGGGTGCAAGCTATCTATGCATAGAGGTTTGTGAGTTCCAAGAAAGGATATGTTTCCTCGTCTTGATGAACAAGTATATCTCTATGTTTTCTATGATAATTTGATTCAAAGTATATCCTCGTGCAACGTAGTGTGTTGATTTAGAAAGGAGTTTCCAAAGTTGAGAACACAAATGAATCGATTATTAAGAATAGATGGATAGTTATTGGGCTATTAGGGACACCGAAAATATCTTAACCTTAGGCCACAATCGGGAAATCAAAAATAGAGGGATCATATTTGCATGGTATGCATAAGTTAATGAGGTTTACATGAATTAATTTACCAATAAATTGGACTCCATAGGCTTGAGGTTATGCATCGACTATAAAGATTGGGTGCTTTAGAATTAATGGAGATTAATTCTATGAGTGATTAATTAAAATTATTTAATTAATAGTAAGTTGTAAAGAGTTACAAGCCCATGTCTAATTAATTGATGAATTTAGAGGGTCACACCTTTCTTCGATATTATCCTCAGGATGAACTTAATGGAAATTCTCTAATTAGATTAGAGAAAAATTGCTTAAATCGGTTTTAGGCTAAGGAAGAAAAAATTTGACTAAAAGTCAAAATATTTGATCTTAGTCAAAGTGGGTCTAATTAAATTAATTGTTAATTTAATTCAATTAATTTCAATAGTTGATTTTTATTGATCCAAGTGGAAGAATTAATTTGGAGAGAGCTTTTATTTTTGTCATTGCTAAGTAGGAGGGCCATGTGACAAGTTAATTAAATGTTAATTAAAATGTCATTGGAATGCCACGTGAACCAATCAATTTGAAAGTAAGAATCTAGATTCTTCCCTCCAAATTGTCTTGCCACGAAATCTCTAATTTGGCTATAAATAACTCATCCACATACATTCTCACACACATGGCTAAATTTTAGAAAAGAAAAATGTGGAAAATTTTCAAATATTTTCTCCCCTCCAAAATTAATTTCCTCTTCATGTTCTCCATAGATCTTCATCCCCAATGTAACAGCCCGAAAATTTCCCTAAGTAAAATTTTGAATCACCAATTTTTTGAATAATAACTCATTTTTAATATCATGAAAAATGTTTTAACATCAAAATAAGTTTCGTGCATCTGAAACTTTTTCTCCCCTCATTCCAATCCAAATGAGCCCCGAAAGCCTATGAAAATGGCCCAAATCCAATGCAAAACCTTAGCCACTATTTTTGAACCAATCTTCTTCAATTCAAAAAAAAAAAAAAAAAAGAAAATGAAATCTGCTGCAGTTGCTGAACGGCAGCCTAGTCTCAAGGATGGGATGTCCATCTCCTTTCCATCCATTCCATCATTCTTGCCTCAAATCTCCCATCAAAAGCTTGACAATTTATGGTGAGGGGTTTGATTTAATTTCCTTTGCTTAGAAGCCCCTAAATCTCTTATATAAATATGCCACTTGAAGATAAAGATGTTCTTACAAATTCTATTTCCTTAACACAAAATACATACACTTAACTCTCTTGTACTTCAACAACTTATCTTCAAAAGGGGGAAGAAGTAGGCACCACTCTCTTAAACTATTTGGCAAGCTTAGATTTAGCAATGTGATTATGCTTGTTCGTTAAGGTTATCATCGGAATTTGATTAGTAATTGTGATCTTCCATTTAGGTGCTTGAAATCAATCTCTTGTGGAGCTTAATACATTTGCTTAAAGCTTGGAATCAAGTAAGACTTATGAATTCCTTGCTTCCTTCTATTGGTTATATGATCATCTTTGTGGCTTATTCAAAATCTTGTGTTGCGCATATGAAAATCATGATCTTATTGATACGTTGTTTTGATATGAGCTTATGTTTGTTGTTCTTGAGGATTCTTGTGATTACAAGCTCAAACCCTTGATATAGAAACCTAAAAACTCCTTGTATATTCTTGACCTCCTTACCTTGACTTTGGATTCGTAAACCATGGACATTGGACTATGATATAGTTTTTGAACTAAAAATTGGAAGAAGTGGAAGAATTTGGACTAAAGAAAACGATTTTCGAACTTGATCACCGATTTCTGTAAAATCCTAAAACAAACTTTGAAATTATGATTTACAAATGTTATGGTATAAAAGAGAATCTAAAAAATGTGATTTTGAACCAAAAATCAAAAGAAAATAAAAAGATAAAAACGTGCATTTTGACCTGAGAGTGAGCATCTAAGTGCTCAACTAGGGCGCTCTAGCACGCAGGTTGGCACTGAAGTGCTCACTCCGGCTCTCGAACGAGTGCTTTCCTATAGCTGAGTGCCCAAGCTCTCAGAATGTGCACTCAAGCACTCAGTTCCGTGGCATTGATCACTATTTGCGCGCTCGAGTGCCCAAACGTACGCCCAAGTGCCCATTCCAGTGAGCAAAACGTAATTTTTTTGACTTCGTTTCGATGATCTGGGTCCATATTCAATCTCTTTTTATGTGTTTAAGATTTTGAAATGAAAATTCTCTAACCCATAGTCAAATTCCGAATTGTTTGTTTGATATGTTTGGCCAATTTTCGAATCATTTATTTGATATGAATGGCCAATCAAATATGCACTGAAATGGCTTCATGATATAAGATATATCTGATATGTTCAATTTATTTCAAGCCTATCTGAATGAATGATTGTTGGAGCCTGGGGATTTTCAGAGATATCGGATTTTGGCAATATTGGATTGACGATCTGAGCCCTTGAAAATCCCCGACTGTTAGGTAGTTCGGATAAGCCCTGGAGATAGGGTTCTGAAGGGTTACTCTAAAGCACGAGGTCGGCTGTGCTTTACTGTTTATCCGATGCTCCTTAAGGGAGTTTGGAGGGATAAAGATTTTATGTTTGATATGTGACGGGGTTAGAAGGGTGACAAATCTACCGAACTACTGGATTCAGCCTTACGACTTGAATGTGATAATTGATTCATGTTATCTGATTGATTTTGATCATTCTGTTTGATTCCAAAATCTTTAATGAATCATATTGTTATTGATATGCTCATTGTTTGGACTCCTATAATCCTGATTCGATGCCATAAGTTTTACTCAGTCAGTGGACTCATGATTCTACAAACATCATGTAGATTCTTAGTCCTATGGATTGATTGACTAAAGCTCCAAGTTAGCATGTGGGATTTCCTTTTGAAATTTTGTATATACGCATGTATTTCTGGTTTTTTAGATCATTTAGACTGTTAGCTTGACAGATCATTTAGAATGTTAGCTTGTAATGATTAAGAGAGTCCTGATGTAATTTTAAAAAAAATTTATGGCATGTATTGGTATTTGTTGGGAATTTAGTTTGGAATACCATACGTTAGTTCCTGTTTTGGTTTTAGAATATTTTTCGTTCACGAATACCGTTCCGGATCATGGGATGGAATGCACCGAGATTGGGGCCTTACAGGTGGTATCAGAGCCTAGGATAAAAAATCTTGGTGGTTTAGATTTGTAGAAATTTTGCCTTTATTCCTATTTCTCGTTACTAATTTCATTTGTTCTATTTTTTACATGATAGATGGATAAGGGCAAGGGCAAGGCGAACGATTGGGCCAGTTTCAAGTTAGATCATGGTAATAGCGATAGTAACATTGGACCTTTAAAGAAACAAAATGTCGACTATGAGGTGATTATTGCAGAGCAGCAATGTGAAACAACTATTGGAAGGATGCCTACTTAACGAAACATCGATTGTATCAGATCTACAGCAGGTAGGCCCGAGATGAGATGGAAATAGTGGCTTCGAGACACCGATCATAGCACCATAATTTCAAAAATATGGCAGCCTAGAATCGAATGTGCTTTAACTGCATTAAGGAAGATTTGGTGGCCAAGGTGGATAATGTGTTTAGGCAGGCGATGGATGCCATGGTTGGCAAGAGTGGCTAGCGCAGGATCATTCTAAGGAGACGATTGTCCCTTGATTCTAGGCCTCGAGAAGGGAACATATGACTGCTCGTATTAGTGTATGACCTCGCCACCTCTATCCCCAAGACAAGTTAATAATGATGTCACTGCAGTTGATTGGGTAGAGAGGATGCTAGATGATGTGGGACGTAGAGCAGCTCTAGAGGGTGATAGTCATGAGCCTAGGGCAGAGAGACATGACGATGATAAGCCAGAGGAGGATCAGGACGAGAAGTCGAAGGAGGACCCAAATGAGGGGCCGGAGAAGGACCCCATTGAGGATCCTTGTCACCCGCAGGGTGCTTGATATGGATGATTGGACGAGTGGCTTGGGGTTTTTCTTTCTTTTCCTTCTTTTTTTCGCTTAATATTGTATATATTAAATTGATGTTAGCAATGTGATCCTTTGTATGTTAAATGGGGATTCTAGCTTAGTATGGCTAGATGTTTGCATAAATCTTGTATATGGCAATTCCCCTTTTGACGTGGTTGTCAAGCCATCTTTCTTTTGCGTTTTAAAGATAGTTTCATAACTATAAATGCTGAACGTGTAATGAATGAAAAGTTTTTTAAGTTCTCCCAACTTCAAATTCTTGTCAATGTATACTTTATGCATTAATTTGCTCGTCTATGCACCCTATTAACCTCGAATTGCTACTAAAACATTGATTCTACGAATTTCAAATCAAAATGTCATCTGGTGGCAACACATCCCAAAACAAACCCGCAAGAAAAAGAGGAGATTAGGGCACCTGACACCCCTAATAACGATGAAAACCCTATACCTCATCAAAAACAACATGACCTGAACCCTCAAGCACAAAATGAACCTCATCAAAGAACCCCTCAACCAAATAAACCAGTAGTTGAGCAACTTCTTACCCTCCTACAACAAGTCTTAAATTGGGATCAATCCTGAGGATAGTCGAGATAGGGACAGAGAAGGAATTTGAGGATAAGATATTGGCTAAGTTCTTAAGGTTTAACTGCCTAGATTTGATAGCGAGCCCGATGACCATAAGGCTGAGTCCCGGTTGTTTTCAATAGAGAAGACTTTTCAAGTATTGAACTGCTCGGACTCGCAGAAGGTAAAATATGCTACTTACTTGTTCGAGGGATCATCCTGCCACTGGTGGGCAATTATTGAAAGGAAATGGGTTAGAAATGGAGTCGAGGATTTTTGGGAACAATTCTGGGAAGATTTTCTTAAAGAAATTCATTCTGCAAGTAATTACAGACCTGCGTGAAAAGGAGTTCATGAGGTTAATTCAAGGGGTTATTACCTGTGGCCAAGTATGAAACCGAATTCAATTGGCTTATTCAATATGCTCCGCACATAATGGCGGACGAAGAGAGAAGGCAAAAAAAGTTTGTTGAGGGCTTGAAACTCGAGTTGAGAGGAGCATTAGCCATAAATCGATCCCATAACTACGATAGTGCCATTGAGACAGTAATGGAGCTTAAGGTAGAATTTTAGGAGCTCCACAAGATCGATGATAAGAAAAAGGAAAGATGGACTAACAAGTCTGACTCTGATAAAGGGAAGAAAGGCTTCTCTAACAAGAAGCCTAAGATGGAAAATACGTCTACACTTGCAGATAAAGGAAAAGCCCTGATAACTCAAGGGAAAGTGAAATGTGGACACTGTAGAGGCACTAATTATGCAGAAGAGTAGTGTTGGAAAAGGTTGGATAGGTATTTTGCTTGTGATAGTGACCGGCACATGATCAAAAACTGCCCTAAAGGTCGCAAGAATTGGAATGCAGGGACGCAGAACAAGCAACAGGGCACGGCTGGGCATCCCCAGGTCAAAGTAAGAGCTTATGCCTTAATGGGAGGGGAATGCACGGATCCTATTCAGGTTGTGGAAGGTAAGATTATCATTCAAAATTTTATTTGTAAAGCTCTCTTTGACCTAGATACGACACATTCCTTTATTTCCCTTGACTTTGTTAGGAAATTAGACTTGCCTTCTGAAAATATGAACATCTCGTATGAGATCCATACTCCTGTGGAGGATATTACGAGACTAGGATCAGATACCCGTGATGCCCAGTAGTTATAGAAAATTAGAACTTTAGCACGAATTTGATAAAATTACCAATCCAGAATTATGACCTCATTCTAGGGATGGATTGATTGTTTAAGCATCAAGCGGTAGTTGATTGTTATGCTAAAACAGTGAAGTTAGGTACTGGAGTTGGAGTTGGTATCTTAAGTGCAAATAGGAATGGTGGTATACCTACCATATCAGCAATAAGGGCCAGAAGGATTATCAGGAAAGGATGACAGGAATTTCTGGCCTATTTAATAAATAAGCCTTAGGATAAGATTGAATTAAAAGATGTTAAAGTGGTTAACGAATTCCCTGAGGTATTTCTGGAGGAATTAAATTTAATACCCCCAGATTGGGAAATTAAATTTGTGATTGAAACAATTCCCAAAGTAGCGCCATTCTCAAAGACTCTCTACAGAATGACACTAGCAGAATTAAAGGAACTCAAGGAACATTTTCAACAACTGCTGGAGAAGAATTTTATAAGACCGAGCTCTTCCCTTTGGGAAGCTCCGGTCCTATTTGTGAAAAAGAAGGATGGGTCACTAAGGATGTGCATCGATTACAGAGAGTTAAATAAAGTGATCGTCAAGAATAAGTATCATTACCCTACATAGACGAGCTGTTTGATCACCTTCAGGGGTCAGCTATCTATTCAAAGTTAGATTTAAAAGAAGGGTACTATCAATTAAAGATACAAGAAGTAGATTTTCCATAACTATATTTAATTCCCCTTATAGGCATTTTGGGTTTGTAGTCATGCCCTTTGGATTAACTGATGCTCCTGTGGCATTTATGGACTTAATGCGTAGAGTGTTTTGCCCATACCTCGATTGCTTTGTCATTATCTTCATAGATGATATTCTGGTTTATTCCAGATCAGAAAAGGAGTTTCAAGGACATTTAAGAGTTGTCCTTCAAACTTTAAAGGAACACAAGCTGTACGCCAAATTCAGTAAGTGTGAAATCTGACTTAAGAGGGTGATTTTTCTGGGGCATATCATATCAAAAAATGAACTTGAAGTAGACCTAGAAAGAGTCGAAGCCGTCTTTAAGTGGAAAAGACCAGAAATGATCACTAAGTGAGAGGTTTCTTGGGATTGACCGGATACTATTAAAAATTTATCCAGAACTTCTCTAAGTTGGCCAAACCACTCATCGACTGACCCAGAAGGATAAAAAATTTATATAGGACAAACAGTGCAAGGAGAGTTTCTTAGAACTAAAGAAAAGATTGATGACAGCTCCAGTACTCGTATTGCTTGATGGGTCAAAGGAGTTTATTATCTATACTGATGCCTCAAAAGAAGGGTTAGGATGTGTTCTGACGCAGAAAAGCAAAGTAATCGCTTATGCATTATGAAAGTTGAAAAATCATGAGTTAAATTATCCCGAATTAGCATCGATAGTCTTTGCCTTAGCAAAGTAGTGTCATTACCTGTATGGAGCTAAAGTAGAAGTTTTCATGGACCATAAGAGCTTAAAGTACATCTTCAGTAAAAAAAAATCTAAATCTAAGGCAACGATGATGGATAGAATTCCTAGAGGACTATGACTTCACCATCACCTATAACCCAGGAAAAGCAAATGTCGTTGTAGATGCTCTAAGCCAAAAAGAAAAGCTAGCAAGCATGAGCATCTACCCTGAGATATATAGTGAAATCCTAAAGGCTTAAGAAGGGTTCAAAAACTTAAGGGTGAGATGAAAGCTGATTTTAGGATCGACACTGATGGGTTGTCACGATTCAAAAATCAAATTGTTGTCCCTGCGCAAATGAAGGAAAGAGTGTTATCTGCAGCACATCAAACAAAGTATTTATTGCATCCTGGAGGAACAAAGATGTATAAAGACCTGAACCAGAAGTTCTGGTAGGAACGGATGAAAAAGGACATAGCTAAAGATATTAAAAAGTGTCTGACTTGCCAACTTTTGAAAGCAGAGCACTAGAGACCATTTGAAAAATTACAACTGCTACCAATCCCAAGTTAGAAGTAGGAACAGATCACCATGGACTTCGAAACAAGTCTACCTGTGGTACGAAGTGGATGCAACAGTATCTGGGTTGTGGTTGATAGGTTCACAAAATCGATACATTTTCTACCTCTCAAAACCCAATACGATATTGAGAAACTCGCTGAGATGTCAAGGAGATAATAAGGTTGCATGGGATTCCTTAAAGTATTGTCCTCGACAGGGATCCAAAATTTATGGCAAGGTTATGGAAAAGCTTGCAAGAGCATCTAGGGACGGAATTGCTATTCAGTACTACTGCTCACCCCTGACCGATGGACAGTCAAAGAGGATAATTCAAATACTAGAAGATATGCTGTGTGCACATGTTTTGAATTTTCCTGAAAATTAGGAAAAGCATCTACCAGTAGTGGAGTTCGCCTATAATAACAGCTACCAAGCCTCAATTTATATGGCTCCATATGAGGCGTTATACGGTAGAAAATATAGATCACCCATTCATTGGGAGATAGATGAGACAAAAAGCACCTCAAACATAGAGAAAGATGTACTTCGACCCAAAATAATTCAAGAAGCTATAATAAGATTCAGATTATCAAGAAATATATGAAAACAACTCAGGATCGCTAGAAAAGTTATGTTGACAAGCGAAGGAAAGATCTAGAATTCAGCATTGGAGATCGGGTATTTTTGAAAATCGCTCCACAAAAAGGAATCCGAAGAATGGGCAAGAGCGAAAAGCTGAGCCCTAAATACACGGGACCCTTCGAGATCATGGAATGAATCGGTCCTGTAGTATGCCGACTAGATCCTATGCCGAACCAACTAGGATCCATAATGTGTTTCACGTACCCTAGTTATGGAAATACCATCCTAATCCCTCATATGTTATTGAATATCTTGATGTTCCCCTTCGGAGTGACCTTATCTATGTAGAACAACCTATCCGTATCCTAGATTTTCAGGTTCGTGAGCTTACGAATCTCATAAGATACCGCAAGTTAAGGTACTTTGGAGAAATCAAAAAGTAGAAGAAGCAACCTGGAAACGTGAGGATGAAATGCAGGACACGTATCCTCATCTATTTGAATAAGGTATGAATTTGGGGACCAGATTCTTTTAGGAGGGGAGAGTGTAACACCCCAAAAATTCCCCTAAATAAAATTTTGAATAACCGATTTTTTGAATAATAACTTGTTTTTAGTATCACAAAAAACTTTTTAACATCAAAATAAGTTTTATGCATTCGAAAATTTTTCTTGCATTCGAGTTTCATTTTCTTGCCTTATTCCGACCCAAAAAAATGAAATGAAGTCTACTCAGCTGCTGAATGGCAGCCTAGCCTCAAAGATGGGATGTCCATCTCCCTTCCATCCATTCCATCATTTCTTGCCTCAAATCTTCCATGAGAAGCTTGATAATTTATGGTGAGGGGCTTGATTTAATTTCCTTTGCTTAGAAGCCCCTAAATCTCTTCTATAAATATGCCACTTAAGCAAGACAAAGATGTTCTTACAAATTCTATTTCTTCACACAAAATACTCACACTTAACTCTCTTGCACTTCAACAACTTATCTTTAAAAAGGGGAAGAAGTAGGCACCACTCTCTTAAACCACTTGGCAAGCTTAGATTTAAGAATGTGATTATACTTGTTCGTTAAGGTTATGATTGGAATTTGATAACTAATTGTGATCTTCCATTCAGGTGCTTGAAATCAATCTCTACTGGAGCTTAATACATTTGCTTAAAGCTTGAAATCAAGTAAGACTTATGGATTCCTTACTTCCTTCTATTGGTTATATGATCATCTTTGTAGCTTATTCAAAATCTTGTGTTGAGCATATGAAAATCATGATCTTATTGATATGTTGTTTTGATATGAGCTTGTGTTTGTTGTTCTTGATTATTCTTGTGATTATAAGCTCAAACCCTTGATATAGAAACCTGAAGACTCCTTGTATATTCTTGACCTCCTTACCTTGGCTTTGGATTAGTATTGAAGTATGGACATTGGACTATGATAGAGTTTTTGAACCAAAGATTGGAAGAAGTGGAAGAATATGGACTAAAGAAAATGATTTTTGAACTTGATCACCGATTTCTACAAAATCCTAAAACAAACTTTAAAATTATGATTTACAAATGTTACGGTATAAAAGAGAACCTCAAAAATATGATCTTGAACTAAAAATCAAAAGAAAACAAAAGGACAAAATTGTGCGTTTTGACTCGAGAGTGAGTGCCCAAGCGCTCAACTGGGGCATTCCGGTGCCCAAGTTGGCACTGAAGTGCTCACTCCAGCTCTCGAATGGGTGCTTTCCAGTAGCTGAGCGCCCAATCGCTCAAAACGTGCGCTCAAGCACTCGGTTCCATGGCGTTAATCATTATGTGGGCGCTTGAGCACCCATTCTTGTGAGCAAAATGTAATTTTTTTGACTTCGTTTTGATGATCGGAATCCATATGCAATCTCTTTTTACGTTTCTAAGATTTTGAAATGAAAATTCTTTAGTTCATAATCAAATTCCGAATCGTTTGTTTGATATATTTGGCCAATTTTCGAATCGTTTATTTGATATGAATAGCCAATCAAATCTGTGCTGAAATGGCTTCATGATATAAGATATATCCGATATATTCAATTTGTTTTAAGCCTATCTGAATGAATGACTATTGGGCCTTGGGGATTTTCAGGGGTATCATATTTGGGCAATATCGGATTGACTGTCTGAACCTTTGAAAATCCCCGACTCTTGGGTAGTTTGGACGAGTCCTGGAGTAGGATTGTGAAGGACTACTCCAAAGCACGTAGGCCAGCTATGTTTTACTGTTTATCTGATGCTCCTTGAGGGAGTTTAGAGGGATAAGGATTATATGTTTGATATGTGACGGAGTTATAAGGGTGACAGATCCACTAAACTGCTTGATTCAACCTTGTGATTTGAATCTGATATTTAATTCATGTTATCTAATTGATTCTAATCATTCTGTTTGATTTAGAAATGTTTAATGAATCACATTATTATTGATATGCTCATCGTTTGGACTCCTATATTTCTCATTTTATGCCATAAGTTTTACTCGGTCAGTAGACTCATGATTCAATAAACATCATGTATTTCTTAGTCCTATAGATTCATTGATTGAAGCTCCAAGTTAGCATGTGGGATTTCCTTTAGAAATTTTGTATATAAGCATGTATTTTTGGTTTGTTAGATCATTTGGACTGTTGGCTTGACATATCATTTAGAATGTCGGCTCGTAATGATTAAGATAGTCTTGATGTAATTTTGGAGAAATTTTATGGCATGTATGGGTATTTTGTTGGGAATTTAGTTTGGAATGCAATACGTTAGTTCCTAATTTGATTTTAGAATGTTTTCCATCCGCGAGTACCGTTCCAGATCACGGGGTAGAATGCATGGGAATCTGGGGTGTTACACCTAAGTTTTGATCTAACCATAAACTTGAGAGGATTCAAAAGAAGAAGTGTGGATCTAACATCAAAGTGTGAATCTACATAAGAGATTGAAGAATCAAGTGTTGGTTTAAGGAAAGGAGGTCACATTTTTAAGGAATTTCAAGTTTCAAGTTCAGCCTCTTGAAGGTTTGAAGTAAGATCAAGCAATTACTTCAAGTATTGGAGTAGATCAAGCCTTCAATTGGATAATCAAGTGGATCTAAGACTTGATTAAGTGGAGAAAAGTAACTTTCAGTCTTCTCTCAAACCTCACGGCTGAATTGATTATTTCAATAGAATCAAGGTAATTTCCTCATCTCTAAATCTAGATCTATATTCATTTGGTGATCTTTGAAGGTTTAGGCCATCAATTCATAGTTGATGAATGTAATTTTTAATTCATTCCGCTGCATTTTGGTTATTTGTGCCTTCGCCTTCGCCTTCACCTTCACCTTCAGTTCGCTTCTTCTTTTGGGAGAAATGTGAATAGGCACAAGAATTTCAATCTTTACATCATCGAGGGCTCAGCTATAAAGATATCCTTTGCTGATACTCTTACCACATGATCAAGGCTTCAAGGACAAGCATATCCATCGTTGATGCTATTTTGACACCTAGCAAGAGCTCAGTGAAAAACACATCCCTCGCTGATACGATTCTCACAATCTGGGAGGACTCAGTGACCAATTACGTACCTCGCTGATACTCTCTCCATACCTAGCGATGAAACAGCGAGAAATCCACGACAACACTTTTAGCAATCGCTTCTTAGCTCATTGATCCATTTTGTTTGCTGACTGCATTTTTTTAAAATTAAAACATGGTTTTTTAACCCCAATAGCGAGGAAAACATTTCTTCTCACAAGTTGCTTGCTGTTTAGTGACAGCCTAGCGAGGAAATATTTTCAATGCTACTTTTCGTAGTTGAACTTAAAGTTTCTTGCAGTGGTAGAAGAAAACAAAACTTTTAGAATTGAATATAAGGGCAATTTTGCCTTTTCATGGCATTAATTACACAAGCAATTTTGATTCTCACAAATCAATTACAAACATTGGTTGCAGGCACATGCAATGCATTGACTACTAACATAGGGGTATGTTTGCTCATAAAAATAGCAAAGGGGAGTTTTTGAAAATTAGGAATTTCACAGGAGGTGTTTATGCAAAAAGTTCATTCTAAAAATTTGAAATTGGGTCTCTATGACATAAATTCAAATATAAAATTCAAAACGCATATTTTTTTTTATATTAGAATGATCTAATACATCTAGACCATTATACAAACAACTATATAATTTATAATTAAAGTGTCTAATATTGACAAATGTAGCTCAAGAAGTGCATGTAAAGTTTACTAGCCCATCTATTGAGGCCAATAGACTCGATACAACACCAAAGGACAAGATAACCCCAACCATACAAAGATACACATGCCAAGCATCTACCTTATCTCGACGGTATCAATACAACCCCGTCAAGACCACCTACATGGCATCATCTCCTTGCCTAGTACTTTTGTATCATTTGCAATACAATCCAACCCGTACACAACTTGCACTTGCAAAACCACCTCAGAAGCTCAGGCAATTGATGACAAGTACACCTCAGCCCTACCTTACATAGGCACTCAAAGCTTTATGAAGAAGGGTTACAGACCTTGAGACCCTCCTTGCAACTACTACTATTTCATATTCGACTGGTTTCTAATATCCATGTTAGACCTCTTGTAATTAGCTTGTAGAGGAAAACCCATTACAAAAAGGCTATTGTTGGATATTCAATCAATATCAATTGGTGCTATTTGTGGGAAATAACACTCAAAAGCGTGCTTTATAGGGAAATTCACATCATCAACATGGAAAGAACACCTAAAGAAAGAGATAACACCATGGTGAACATCAGAATAAAAGATAATATATACCCAGCCTCTATTTCTGCTACTCCACCTATGACACGAGCTCTAGCACCATCGCCCACATTGCCAGTGATATAGGTATAAGTCAACGAAATGGTTAGGTCAATTATTAAAAAAGTGATGACACCTAACCCACCGGTCTAGTGAAGAAAGCTATTACTTGGTACAAAGGTATTTCTTCCCACCCTTCAAAAGGAGAATATTTCATGAAATTGAGCGAGTATAAGGAGGTCCTAGCAACGTGAATGCCAAAAAAGGGAAACAAAAGATGGTGGAGGAAATTGGAGATTCAGATGAAGTGGAGAACAGAGCTTCAAGAGCCATTGGAAAGAAAACAAAAGCTCACACCCAATAGTCACAACATCATTTGATGGGAAATGAAAAAAAAAAAAAATGAAATCCAAACATTGCTCAAACAAATGATAGAGATAAGCTAAAAACTGGAAGGCTAAAAAATGACAACCCTCAAAAGATTGTTGATCGGGGACCTACTATGCAAAAGAAAGGCTCTCCCTTGAGAAAGAAATAACTGGGAATACTTTCAAGATCTTGGAGCTGCCCATGTACACCAGACCACATCATTACTTGCCAACAATGATAATTCCATAATTACGTTATATGTTTACACATTTTTATGTGGAATTATCATATTTCTTCTTAAAATTATTTGATATGGGCATTTAGTGGTTTAGAAGCAAGTAAACTCAATCAAGGGCCTAAAAAGATTAAATAAATTGAGAAAAAACTACTAGAGTGGCTGGAGTGTTGTTTCCAAAATTAAGAAAAAGAGAAAATTAGAAATTGAATTTTCGTGAGATTTTTGAAGGCCAACAAACTCTAGACTTTTACTCAATTATGGACTCAATCCTAGAAAGCAGAAGACTCCTGATGTAACAGCCTAAAAATTTCCATAATTTCATTTTCAAATTTCTAAAGTTCAACTCAAAATATTTTATTACATCTATTAAAATTTTCTTGTATTTAAAATTTATTTCAAACTAAAAAACCCAAATCTTTCAGTTTTCCAAAATCCATTTAGATTAAAATAATAATAATAATAATAATAATAATAATAATAATAATAAAACAACAATGACCAGCCACTTTTCCTTATTGGCCAGCCACTTTTCCTTATTTTAAGGAAAATATCTTGATAAATTTATTTGCAAATATTGGGGCCAAGTAATAAAAAAATGAGTGAAAGAAATGAAAAGCATTCATCAAATTTTGATACCTCATTTCTGATAATAACAAAAATACCACAACTCTCATCAATAAATAGCCAACTCCATATTTTGCCAACTCTTTTGTAAAGCTAAAAAGAAAAATTTAAGTAGACTTCTTCTTCATCTTCTCTTTTTCATCTCTTTTTCTATCATAAAATTCCACTTCAAGAAACTCTTCAAAACATTTGATGAAAAGCTAGAGGGGAAAGATTAGAAGAATCTCTACATTAGGGCAACATTTTTGGTAAGTTTAGGCTTTAACCTATTAGAAATCTTAAGATATAAGGTTTGAAACTGTAACGACCCGAACCTAGAGCATCCGCCCCTAGGTCGAGACGTTGCCAGGGGAGGGAGTTTCTAAAACTGAAATCCCAAAATTTTTAACACGACCAAATACTAAACAACTCATGATCAATTACATTTCTCATATTCAAGAAACATAGTCTCCATATTACATAAGATTCCAATCTTACAAAACAACACAAATATAAAAAAAATTACAGGTTCGAATCATAGAAACATAAGAAAGCTATTAACCAAAGGGGATCTCGAAATCTTTGCCAAAAATTTTCAAACTCAATCACCTACGAATGATAGATTAAAACATAAGTTCGAATGACTTAGTAAACAATTATGGCTCGGAGTGGAAAGGTAAAGTAAAGAACAGGAAGATCATGAGATGAACCAAATGACAATAACAGAGTTCAAGAGATGATGCTGAAGAAGTTCAAGAGTTCCAATAATCCAGAGATAAATCAAACCATATGCTTGAGAGTCAAATATTCCATAGGTGAATCAAACATTAGGTTCAGAAGTCTGAATCCAATAATCAAGAGATGATTCAATCGATAAGATTGGAGAGTCCAATAATCATGAGACGAAACAAGCAACAAGGACAAGAAGTTCAATATCACATACAAATAATCAAATATGGTTAGTGTTTGGTGGATCTGTCACCCTTATCACTTCCAAACATATATATCATATCAAATCAATCCTTATCCTTCCAGTGCCTTCCTCGAGTGGCAACTCAGAGGGAGACAACAAACAAAATCAATTGGCACAGTTGACCACGTGCCATGGACTAGTTCCCTAGAATGTCTGCCTCCAGGCAATCGTGGAATTGTCCAACAAATGGGAAACCCTGCAGGAGACAAATTAACGGTCCAATATAGCCTAGCTGTCTCTCCGATGGCTCCCATGCCCAACAATCAAATTATTTAATAGGTTCAGAATCAGTATCAATTGTTCGATTTTAAACAATAATAGATTTCAAATATATATTGGATATAAACATTCAATTCAAGTCGTAAATTGTCTAATTAAACAATTGTCAGACACCATTAATCAATATTTCGAGTTCAAAAATTTTAAAGAAGTGATCCATGGACATATCAAATAATATTTCAAAAACATTTCCAAAAAGTGAATCTTGGATATATTATATGATATTTCAAAAATATTTCAAAAGAGTGAATTATGGATATATCAAACGATTACCCAAAAAATAATTTAAAGGGGTAAACCGTATTTCAAAAATGTTTCAAAACAGTGAACATCATTTTGAAAACATTTTGAAAGATTTTTTAAGCTCAAAACAATTAAAGTAGTGAAACGTGGGCATGTTCATTCAAGAAGAGGTCAAAAATTAACATGCTCATGAAAAAGAAAGTTAAGAAGTCTTGATCAAGTCCCAAAAGCGTCTAAGATTTTACTCATTTAATCAAAGCATTAAACAAGAAATTCATGAATACTATCAAAAGATATCAAAGTCAAATTCATATGTCCAGTTTTACAAATTTATTAACGATTTGGCAGAGGAAATCCACAAGGTATCAAGGTCATGTTCATACATCCATGTTCATCATCTTATTAATGCATTGGCAAAGGAAATCAACAAGGAATCCATTTGAGTATCAAGGCCAAGTCCATGCTTCAATAATCATCAATCATCAAGACAAAGAAGCTCAACATGGACCAAGAAATATTATCAAGCCGAAAGGGATAGCCAAAATCTCATACCCGAAGTCCTTTCATAATGATCACGGTTCCAACGGATTTTCTCGTTACCTTGATCATGTAAAATCATAACTTGATCAAATAATCATAGTTATACCCAAGAATGCAAAAAATTCTACTGACATTTGAATTTTGTTTAGAAATCGTTAACTCGATTATTGGTCGAGTTATTCTCTAAAATCATCTCGATTAATTTTCTTTCAAATAATCTAACTTCACATGTTCTATATATTTTTAAATCCTCATCTTAATCAACCAAATTCATAACTTCATTATCCCAAATATATCATTCTTTTTAATCTATCTCATTTTGACACTCACTTCAAATCCGAAGAATTATCAATTTTCCTCATCCACTTTAGACAATCAGTCCTCATCAAGATTTCATCGAAAACAAATGAAAAATTAGTGCCTAAAAATCAGATTTGGTATATGAACTCAATTCATAAGATTCAACATCTAAGATTTATACCCTCATATCCGGCAAGTCAGGTTCACAATATATTTACGAACATTTTTCAATAAGTTTAATGGTGAATTTTACCTCTATAAATATTTTAATTTGATGATTTTCCTAATGGTGGCTTCTGATTGATGATCCAACGATTGGATCTTTATCTATACCCATTTAAAAATAGCCCCTGTTACTGCCCCTGCTCTTGGTAGCCATGGCAGGCTGGGTTCTATCATCATTTTCGATTTTTTTTTCATATTTTTAAGTGATTCTTAATCCTTAAATCATCTACAGTTGATGAGATTTTTAACGGCATATTATAATAGCTAATTTGATAAGGAAAAGTTGGGTTTTAAGGTCTCAAAACGTGAAGGTACTGCAAGGGATAGTTGGTACCTGAGAAATGATGTGTGTCTCTATGTGTGTTTGGTTAGATTTCAACCTTCAATTCAAGTCTCCAAATTAAAATATTTTTTAGAATAGACCACCTCTTTATTTAACACCAAAGTTCCTCAAATGACATTCCTTAGGATTTTTCATAGGATTGAAGCTTAGCTTATGGTACTCAAGGAAAGGAAATGAAGAATATATAGTTAATATCAAATAATCATTATATGTCATGTCCCAGGCCCAGGGACCCAGCCTGAAATTGAGCTATGAATAACTCGCTCAAAAGAGATATCAAATGGTTGAAGAGAAATTCTTTGGCCATAACTTATATATTGGTAACTATTTTCATAGTATCCCAATGTGGGATATCACAATTGTCACGCCGCGGGCCCAGGGGTCGGGGAGGCAAGATTTGCTTGAAAATCCACCGTGTACAACCTGAAATTGAGCTGTGAATAACGTGCTCAAAAGGGAT
>JACFYI010003466.1:214937-233045 GCA_014898755.1 Handroanthus guayacan | reverse complement strand
AACAACGTGCTCAAAAGGGATATCCAATGGTTGCACATGGATTCTTTGGCTATTGCTTATATATTGGGGATCATTTCATTACTATCCCAATGTGGGATATCGCAACAATCACCCCACCTTCAGAATGCAGCGTTCTCATTGCGATATAACAGAGCTTAGGATTGCCCACCAAATGTTGGAAGGTGGCTCCTATGAGCTAAAGAGGTAGCTCCCGTGCATGTGGCACTTTGCCCCACAGGCTCAAGAGGTGACTCCCATATGCGTAGCTCTTTGCCCAGCATAGTACTTACTTCCCTTCTACTGGTGGTCGACTTTGATACTATTTGTCATGTCCCAGGCCCAGAGGCCTATGACGTGAGATTTGTCTAAGAATCTATCGTGCGCAACCTGAAATTGAATAATGAGCAACTCACTCAAAAGGGATATCCAATAGTTGAACATAGATTCTTTGGCCATAATTTATATATAGGTAACTATTTTCATAGTATCCCAATGTGGGATATTACATCATATGGCAATAGGTTAGCAAGGTATTCAACCATGAAATCAAAGGAGTCATCATCCAAGTTTGCAAGCCAAGTTAGGGTTTATGCCATAATTCTTACCTTAAGCTTTAACTTCAAGATTTCAAAGTCTTAAATATTTCTCCAAGCTTTTCTTCAAATTTTTTTTTTCCTTCTGCACACCACAATCTTTGTAGTTATCTTGTTTCAAATGGACATATTCTCTATTGAAATATTTATGTTAATAGATTCAAAACTTTAAAACTTACCTTTGATCTTGCTTTATTTGATTTTTCCCCTTTCTTCTTGTTTTTTGGTGATTATGACTTCCTAGAGAATTTTAAGTAGTTTATTTTGATGTTCGAATTAGTAGAGTAATTTGAACATGGTAGAAAAGTGTTTGTATGAACTTGGAAGAGTTTTGGGGTATTTTTTGCGGTATAGGCTGTAGAGTCTTGCAAATGGTTGGAATAACAGATGATGGAAGTGTTAGGCAAAGTGTAGGAAAAATTGTAAGAAATGAGTTGGTGTTTATAGAAAATTTGTGAGGTTCATTTTGTAATTAATAAAATCTTTATGGGTATTTTGGTCATAAGGTAGGAATGTAAGTTGGTCCTTCAAGAGTCTTCCATCCTTGCTCATCAAGTAAAAAATATATTTTTGTATTAATTAAAATCGGCCAAGTACATTGAATTTATATTATCTTCAATTTTTTTAAACTAATTAATTAATTAACCTAATCTAATCTTCTTGAAGATAAGATCTTTCTCCCATTTTGGGAGACAAAGACGATAAAAGGATAAGATTTTTAATTATTATTTTTATTGTTATTAATTTTGATAACTTAATCTTCTTAAAAATCAAAATTTAGATATTTTCTCAAAATATTTTGATTAAATCGAATAATTATGGGCAAAATTTTATTTTATTAATTTTTTATTATTTATTTATTTATGGTTTTAGAAAAATAGAAAATTAGGGTTTTAGTATTTGAAATAATACTTCTTAGTAGAAAAATTATATGATATGAACTAAAATATTTTCGGTTTGAATTATAGAAATTTTGGAATTGAAATTGGAAATTTTGGGATTGAAAAATAAATTTTTGAAACTATAGGATTTTGCGGCAAATTTACTTTGTAGAAAAATTTTTGGTAAAGAAATATCGAAATTTAAGTTGTTGGAAGTTTAGGAAAATTTTTAGATCATCACATAACTACAGAAAAATTTTTATGCAATGAAATATTTTAGATTAAATTACGAGAATTTCTAAAACTAATTTTTTAGGAAAACATTTTCGGGTTATTACAAGGGTTTTTGGGTATAAAATAATATTTCTTGGTTCAAAATAAATGTATAAAGGAAATTTGATTATAAGAAAAATTCTAGTAATTGCAATAAATTATTTTGAGTTTGAATTATGGAAGTTTGAAAGTAAAATTGGAAAATTTATGGGATTAAAAAGTTTTGGAACATAAAGAGTGTAAGCGGAATTTTTTTAGAAAAATAGAAGATTAGCATTTTGGAGTTGAAATAATTTTTTTTCTTTTTTTTTTTTTTTGGGAGCAAGAATGAATTCATACAAGGATTTTTGTTTGGAGAAAGTTTATGTTATGTTTAATGAAATATTTGATTTTTGATTTATGAATACTTAAAAGAGGAATTAAGAAATTTTGAGTAAAAAAGGTTGCATAAGGAAATTTTGATTTTAGAAATTTTTTTTTTTTATAAAATAACATTATTTATTTTAAATTTAAATTATAGAAATTTTTGAAAGTAAATTTAAGAAAAATGTCGGATTGTTACAAAAATGAAGAATATGTTCATGAAAAATGTGGCAACTAAAAGAGTTCTTGATGTTGGCTAAATAAGTGGTCTAATCTTGATAAACACATTGGGACTTTGAAAAATCTTTTGAGGTTTAAAGGTTGAGGTAAGATGATTATAGCTATCCTCCCTTTGCAAATGACTTGGTTTATGATCTTTATGATATTTGTTGGCCTCTTGATTGAATATCATTGCCATTTCCCTTCTTTTTTCATTGAATGAAAAACTTGGATGACTTGATCTTTGCCTTTTATTATTGAGGTTCAAGGACTAATACATCGTCAAAGACCCTAAAAATTGTACAGAACATCTCTTGTTCTTTAAACAAAAAATAAAAAATAAAAAAAAAATTCATTTCAAGCGACAGTGCCTAAAGCAATAAGCTGCGGCCATTTGAATGTTGCTGCACCCATATCGGGCACTGAAGTGGCCAATCTAGAAGCTATTTTCTTGTCTTTTGAGCCTCTTTTACCTTGTTTAGCCTATGGTTCCCTCCTATATAATGTTTTGAGCTTCATATGATATTTTATATGTCCTATATACTAATTGAATCGAATGATTATGCTCGATATTTATTTTAAATCAAATAATTCGTAAATGGACAATTGATATTATTATACTTATTGTGAATCTTGAGTGTTGTATATATTATTTGGGCCCGGGTGCCACCAGAGAGATGGCTAGGTGGTGTCGGACCATTAGTTTGTCCCTTGCAGAGTTTTCTATTTGTTGGACAGTTTCACAGTCACCTGAAAATAGGTGTTTCTAAGGAAATGATGTGTGGTACTCGATTGACTGTGCCTATTGGTTAAAATGTGTTTGCTCCCCTCTAAGTGGCCACTCGAGGAAGGAACTAGAGGGATAAAGGATTGATTTGACATGTCTATATATGTTTTGTGAATGATAAGAGTGATGGATCCACCAAATAACTTATTCGGTCATGTTGATATTGAATTTGTTATTTTGATGATTATTGAACCTCTTGGGCATTATCTTCATCACTCTTCGACTTGTTTTCCTATTCTTAATTTTCCTTTACCTTAACTACCACTTCTAGCCGTAATCTCTTACTAAGTTATTTGGACTTATATTTTATTGTATCGTATGTAGGCAATTGAATTTGGAGGTTGTGTGTAACACCTCGGATCCCAGTGCATTTCACCCCATGATCCGAAATGCTATTCATAGATGGATAACTATCTAAAATCATAAACAGGGAATAACGTATCTCATTCCATACTAAATTCGCAACAAGTCATAATTACAGGCCATAAAATTTTTTTAAAATTACATCATGACTAACTTCATTCTTTTACAAGCCAAAAGTCTAAACGAACTAACAAGTCAAAAATACATTCTTAGGTATATAATTCAAAAGAAATCTATCATGCTACAGGGAGCTTCCCAAACAACAGATCCACAGGGCTAATTACCTACACGACATTAATGGAATCATGGGTCCGCTGACCTAGTAAAACGTATGGCATAGAATGTGGAGTACAAGATTCAAACGGTAAGTATATCAAGAACAAAACATGAATGTGATCTCATATAACATTTCGAATCAAACAGAATGAACAGAAAAATGGATATCAGAAATCATATGACACATTTATGCCAACAAACTTATAAGGCTGATTTAAACGTTTGGTAGATCTATCACCCTTATAACTCCAACACATATGCACATATAATCCTTATCCCTCCAAGCTCTCTCATGGAGCGTCAAACAAACTGGAAAGCATAGTCGACCCCACGCGCTTTAGAGTAGCCCTTCAGAACCTTACCTCCGGGGCTTTTCCGGTCTACCCAACAAATAGGAATTTCTAAGGGCTCAGATTGTCGATCCGATATCACCTTATCCGATACCCCTAAAACTTCCTAGGGCCCAACATACATACATTCATATAAGCTTGGAAACAAACAAAACATATCAGAACATATCTGAAAACATAAAGCCACTTCAGGCACATATTCGATTGGCCAATCATATGAAACGAACGATTCAGATTCGGACTATGGACTAGAAGGAATTTTCTTTTTGAAGTCTTAAACATGTTTATAAAGGTCAAATATGGACTTGGAATATCAAAACAAAGTCGGAATGTCAAGATTTACACACTGGATTGAGCATGTGGGCATGCATTTGGGCACTCAAGTGCCCGAATAGTAGGTTAAACACTAACCTAGCCACTGGAGTACGAGCGCTTGGGCGCTGGAGTAGGCACTTGAGTGCCAAGATGGATGCCCAAGTTGGGCACTTAAGCACTCACACTCGATAGAAATTTCATTTTTTTTCCTTTTTTTTTTTTTGAAAACCACATTTTCCAGAAAGTTATTTTTAGAGTAAAGTGTGTAAATTTTAAATCCAAGTTTATTTAACGATTTAAGGAAATATGGTATTCAAGTTCATAAACCATTTGTAAGTCCATAATGTCCATTTCTTCCATATTGTTTCAAGAGTTCCTCCATAGTCCAAGGTCTATGGTTCTTAGGAGTCAAACGACATATTCTCAAGGATATTCAATGGTAGCATCAAGGATTTCAAAATATTGAGCTCTTAGAATGCAAATATGTCAACAACAACACAATATCACAAAGTCCAATACACGAATAACTTGCAAGGGAATGAAGATGATAACATATTCATAGAAGCAAGGAAAAAAATCCATAAGTCTTACCTTTGGGTCCTAAGCTCTTATCAATTTGTTAGTTGTTCCAAGAGTTTGATTCGAATACCTAAAAAATGGAAGATCATATATTGGTTAAGCTTTATTCAAAATCTTAACTTATATGCTTATTCACATTCTTAATCTAATCTTAGCAATGGCTAAGAGAGTAACCTTTTAGTGCAAGAGAAGTGAAATGGAAAATGTGCTAGTGTTGTGTGTGAAGAAATAAATGTAATGCAAGACGGACTTGGCCTTGCAAGAAGGACTTATTTATAGATAGATTGGGAGGGTTATCTAAGCAATTAAAATAGATTAAGGCCCTTGTATGTAATTAACTAAACTTCTTAAAGAAGCTAGGCAAGAGTGATGTATGGACGGGTGATGGAGATCCCATCACTTTTGGAAGATAAGCTGCCGTTGCAGCTGTATTGTTTTCTATCTTTTTTTTTTAAATATTTAATTTTTGGGTCAAAATATGTGGGTTGAGTCTTGGTTGAGTTTGGGTCAATTTCTTGGGCCTTAGGAGCTTGTTTGGGCCGAAATGAACAAGAAAACGAAGTTCGAATGTAAGAAAAATTTTTCAAGTGCATGAAACATATTTTGACGATAAAACAATTTTCGTAATAGTAAAATCGAGTTATTATCTGAAAATCGGAGGTTCAAGATTTTAATTAGGAGAATTTTAGGGATATTACACTCCTACGCCCCTCTAAAAGAATTTGGTTTCTAAATTCATACCTTATTCGAATAAATTAGGGTATTTGTCTCGCATTTCACCCTGATGTCCCCAAATTGCTTCTTCTAATTTCTGACTTCTCCAGGGCACCTTAACTTAAGGTATCCTACGATTCCTAAATTCACGAACCTGGCAATCTAGGATACGGACAAGCTATTCTACATAGGTAAGATTGCCCTGGAGGAGAACATTAAGATGTTCGATAACATGCGAGGGATCAGGATGATATTTCCGTAGCTGGGATACATGAAATATATTATGAATTCCAGTGAGGTTTGGTGGGAGATCTAGTCGATATGTTACTGGACCAACTCGTTCCGCAATCTCAAAAGCTCCCATGTATTTGAGATTTAACTTTTTGCTCTTGCCCATTCTCCGAATTCCCTTTTGTGGAGCGACTTTTAAAAATACCCAATCTCCAATATTGAACTCTAGATCTTTCCTTCGCTTGTCAGCATAGCTTTTCTAGCGATTTTGAGCTATTTTCTTGTTTTTCTTGATAATCTGAATCTTGTTTATCGCTTTTTGGATCATCTCAGATTTTAGTGCATCTTTCTCTGAGTTCGAGGTACTCTTTGTCTCATTAATGTCCTTGTGAAGGGGTGATTCGCATCTTCTACCATGCAATGCCTCGTATGGTGCTATATAGAGATGTCAAACGGGCCAGCCTAGCCCATGAAATCGTTTAGCCTGGGTTTAAACGGGTCGGCCTAGGTCGGGTTGAAAATGTATTTTGAGAGGCCCAGCCTTATTAATAATAGGTTCGGGCCTAAAGGGGCCCGGGTTCAACGTGTTGGGCTAAATAGGCCTTAAACGGTTCCAGCCGAGCCAAACCATTTATTTATTTATTAATATTTACACTATAAATTTTCTTATTTTTTATTTTTTTATTTTTTTAAATTCTTGCTTTTAAATTTAACTGGACTTAATCGGGTTTATCAGGGTTAGGCCAAGACAATTCCGGTTTGACCAGGCTTGCAAGCCGAGTCAATTCCGAGCCCAAATTTTTGGGCCCGGTATGAACCTGCATTTTGGTCCAGTTATAACCGGCCCACTTACATTTTGTAATTAGGCCCAGTTGGGCCGTTTCCTTATGCAGGCTGGGCCAGACGGCCCGGTTTACTTTGACATCTCTAGTGCGATCTGAATAGAGGCTTGATAGCTGTTATTATAGGCAAATTCTACCATGGGTAGATGCCTATTCCAGTTTCTAGAAAAATTCAAAACACAAGCTCCCAACATATCTTCCAATATTTGAATTACCCTTTTTGATTGTCTATCGATCGGGGATAAGCAGCAGTACTAAAAAGTAATTTCATCCCCAAAGGCTCTTGCAAGTTTCTCCATAACCTCACTGTATATTTTGGATCCCTGTCAGAGATAATACTTTGAGGTATTTCACGTAATCGTTTTATCTCCTTAATGTAAATCTGGGTGAGTTTTTCAAAATTGTACCGGGTTTTGATAGGCAGAAAATGTGCCGGCTTCGTAAGCCCATCTACCACAATCCAGATACTATCACATCCACCACGCATCACAGGTAGACCTATCACGAAGTCCATGGTGATCTGTTCCCACTTCCAATTGGGAATAGAGAACTGTTGGGTCTTTCCAGAGGGGCTCTGATGATCCGCTTTCATAAGTTGGTAGGTCAGACATTTCTGAATATATTCAGCTATGGCATTCTTTATTCCTTTTCACCAGAACTTCTGTTTCAAGTCCCTACACATCTTCGTTCCTCCAGGATGTATTGAAAATTTTGTCTGACATGTTGCAGATAGCACTTTTTCCCTCATCTGTGCAGGAACAACATCTCAATTTTTGAATCGTAATAACCCATGAATGTTGATTCTAAAGTTGGGCCTCTTCTCACCCTTAAGTTTCTGAACCCATTCATCTCCTTCTTGGGCCTTTAGAATCTCACTATATATCTTAGGGTAGATGCTTAAGTTTGTTAGCTTTCCTTTCTGACTTAGAGCATGTGCAATGACATTTGCATTTCTTGGATGATATGTGATGGTGAAGCTGTAATCCTCCAAGAATTTCGTTATTCGTCGTTGTCTTAGATTCAGATTCTTCTGAGCAAAGATATACCTTAAACTCTTATGGTCAGTGAAAACCTCTACCTTAGCTCCATACAGGTAATGACGGCATTTTGCTAAGGCAAAGATTACCGCTGCTAACTCTAAATCATAAGTGGGATAGTTCAGCTCATGATTTTTTAGTTTTCTTGAGGCATAGGCAATTACTTTGCCTTTTTACATTAAAACACAACCTAATCCTTCTTCTGAGGCGTCAGTATAAACAGTAAACTCCTCTAACGCATTAGGCAGTATGAGCACTGAAGCTGTCGCCAAGCTTTGCTTTAATTTCGAGACACTCTTCTCATACTATTTGTCCCATACAAATTTTTTATCCTTTTGGGTCAGTCTGATGAGCGGTCTGGCCAGCTTGGAGAAGTTTTGAATAAATTTTTGATAAAATCCGTCCAGTCCTAGAAAACGTCTCACTTCAGTGACGTTCCCGATCTCTTCCACTTAAGGATTGTTTCGATTTTTTCTGGGTCCACTTCAAGTGCATTTTCTGATATTATATGTCTTAGAAAAATCACCCTCTTAAGTCAAAATTCATATTTGCTGAATTTTGGGTACAACTTGTGCTCCTTTAAAGTTGAAAGATAACTCGTAAATGTCTTTCATGCTCCTTTTTTTTATTTGGAAAAAACCAGAATATCATCCATGAAGATTACAACAAAGCAATTGAGGTATGGGCAAAACATCCGATGCATTAAGCCCATAAATGCCGCAGGAGCATTTGTTAACCCAACGGGCATCACTACAAACTCAAAGTGCCCATAACAGGAATTAAATGCAGTTTTAGAAATATTCGCTTCCCGTATCTATAACTGATAGTACCTCTGTCTTAAATCCAACTTAGAATAGACAACCAGCCCCTGAAGATGGTCAAACAATTCATCTATGTGGGATAGGGGATACTTGTTTTTTATGGTCATTTTATTTAATTTCTTGTAATCGATGTACATACTTAGTGACCCGTCCTTTTTCACAAGCAGGACTGGAGCTTTCCATGGCAAAGAGCTCAGTCGTATAAAATTTTTTGCCAGTAGTTCTTGTAATTGTTCTTTTAACTTCTTTAATTCTACTAGTGCCATTCTATAGGGGGTCTTTAAGAATGGCGCTACCCCAAGAATTGTTTCAATCACAAATTCAATTTTTTGATATGGGAGTAGTGAATTTAATTCCTCCGAAAATACCTCAAGGAATTCATTAACCACCCTAACATCTTTAAGCTCAATTTTATCCTGAGCCCAATTTATCAGATAGGCTAGTAATCCTTATCTCCCTTCTTTGATAATCTTTCTGGCCCTCACTGCAAAAATAGTGGGTCTGCCTCCATTCTTGATTGCGTTCTTGGTATCAACTCCTACTCTGGTACCTAACTTGACTGTTTTAGCATAACAGTCAACTACAACTTGATACTGAAATAATCAATCCATTCCTAAAATGAGGTCATAGTCCTGGATTGGCAATTTGATTAGATATGCGTTAAAGTTCTAGTTTTGTATAACCACAGGACATTGTGGGTATCTTATCCTAGTCTCGTAACATCCTCCCACAGGAGTATGAATCTCATATGAGATGCTCGTATTTTTAGAGGGCAAGTCTAATCTTCGAGCACAATCAAGTGAAATAAAGGAATGCATTGTACTAGGATCAAAGAGAACTTTACAAATAAAATTCTGAAGAAGAATCCTACCTTCCACAACTTGGGTGGGATTTGTACCTTCTTCTCTTGTCAAGGGGTAGGCTTTACCCTTGACCTGGGGATGCCCAACTGTGCTTGACTACTGATTCTACGTCCCTGCATTTCCACCCTTGCGGCTTTTTGGGCAATCTTTGATAGTATGCTGATCAGTACCGCAAATGAAACATCTGCCTTGTTTTTTCTAGCACTGCTCTTCTAAGTGAGTAGTGCCCCCACAAAACCCACATTTCTCTTTCCCTAAAGCCCCTGGGCCTTACCCTTATCCATCAGTGCAAACGTATTCTCTATCTTAGGCTTCTTGTTAGAGAAGCCTTTCTTTCCTTTGTCAAAATCGGACTTGCTTCTCCATTTTCCCTTTTGTCTTTTCATCTATCTTGCGGAGTTCTTGAAACTTTGTCTCAAGTTCTATTGCCGTGTTAATGGCACTATCATAATTATAGGGCCGATTTATGGCCAATGCTCTTCTTAAATCAGGTCTTAGGCCCTATACAAACTTTTTTCGTCGTCTCTCTTCGTCCACCAACACATGCGAGGCATATTGAATGAGCTGATTGAACTCGGCTTTATACTTGGCCACGAATAGCGACCTTTGAATTAATCTCATGAACTCCTTTTTCAAAAGTCCCTGATTACTTATAGAATAAATTTCTTTAGAAACTCTTCTCGAAATTGTTCCCAAGATTCCTCGATCCTATCTCTTTCCCATTTTCTGTCTGCAATGGCCTACCAATGGCATGCAGTCCTTACAAATAGATAAGTAGGATATTTTATTTTTTGAGAGTTTGAGTAGTTCAATACTTAAAAAGTCTTTTCGACTGCGATAACTAGAATTCGACTCTTTTATTGTCAGCTTTGCCATTAAAACTGAGCGAGTTAAACCTTAAGAACCTGGCCAACTATTATCTGACTCCTCTTCCTGTCTTTATCCTGGCTATTCACGTGGTTGGTCTCGATTTAGGGCTTGTTGTAGTAGGGTAAGAAGTTGCTCAGCCACTGGCTCGTTTTGTGGAAGGGTTCCCTGACGCGGTTCGTGCTTAGGGATCCAGCTCATGGTGTTCTTGACGGGGTCTTGTGTTTTCAACATTATTAGGTGTGCCAGGTGCCCCAATTTTCCAGAATAATACCCGTCTAGGTCTCTCTCTTTTTCTTGTGGGTTCATTACGGAATGTATTGCTACTAGATGTCATTTTGACCTGAAATACATAGGGTTAGGTTTTAGTAGCAATTCATGGTTATTTGAGCGCATAAAAGAGTGTAAGAATGCATAAAGCATAGGTTGACATATTTAAAAAATTTGAAGTCATGAGAAACTTAAGGAACCTTTCATTCATTGCTTGGAAATGTGATGCTTACATGTTCAACTCCTATGTTTATGGAACTATCTATAAAATGCAAAAGAAAGATAAAGATGGTTTGATTAAAAGGGGAGGGGGGATTCTAAATACTATAATCTATAAAAGAACTTCTAGCCATACCAAGTTAGAACCCCCATTATCATACAAAAGTTCACAACTTAACATCACCCCAGTATATACAACACTACACAAAGAGAGAAAAGAAAGGAAAGAAAAGGAAAGAAAAGAAAATCCCATCATGTTACATGTCCATCACCCATATCAAGCACTTGACGAGTGGCGAGGATCCTCCTCGGGCTCTTTTTTCGGATCTTCCTTCGGCTCTCTGTCATCTCTATCATTCCCCTCATGCCCAACTCCAACCTCACCTCTATCACCTAAGTCAGCCAACGTCCTCTCCATTCACGCTAAAGCAACGTCATCATCACTAACCCATCTCGCGGGAAGAGGTGGCGAGGGTCTCACACTCATGCAGGTAGTCATACGAACCCTCCTGGGGCACTAGGAGGAATTGCGGAAGGTCCTACACCACGATTCGTCAGAGAGGATGTCTATGCTCTCAGTGCCAATGGTCGGGGCATCGAATCGCTCATAATTCCCTTGCCGAACATTGCGAGAATCCATGGTGCCTAGAATCTTGGAATAACTTTTTCCTTAATAAGATCCTGTGCAAGCCACTCCATTCCGACCATAGCGTCTAGTGCTTGTCAAAAGGCCTCTTTTACTTGAGCCACCAAATTTCCTTTAATGTTATTAAAGCGCATTCAGTTTTGTCCTGCCATATTCTTGAAATTACGGTGCTGTGATTGGTGCCTCGACGCCATTATCTCCATTTGGTCTCTGGCCCACTTGCCATAAATTTGATATAATCGATGCTTTTTGAGGTAGGCATCCTTCCAATTGTCCCTCTCTCGCCTTATGTCCTAGATAATGGCTTCGTAATCAATTTTCTATTTTTTTGGAGGCCCGATGTTACTATCACTATTGCTGTGATTGGATTTTGAACTAGTCCACTTGTTTGCTTTTCCCTTGCCTTTGTCCATCTACCATTTCAAAATATAACGAACAAGGTTAGTGACAAGAAAGGGAATAAAAGGTAAAATTCTACGAATCTAAACCATCGAGTTTCTTATCCTAGGCTCTGATAGCACCTGTAACACCCTAGCTCCTGGTGCATACGTTCCGTGATCCGAAACGCTACTCATAGATGGATAGCTATCTAAAATCATAAATAGAAAATAACATATCTCATTCCATACTAAATTCCCAACAAGTAATAATTTTTTCAAAATTACATCATAACTAACTTCATTCTTGTACAAGCCAAAAGTCTAAACGAACTAAAAAGTTAAAAAGACATTCTTAGGTACATAATTCAAAAGAAATCTATCATGCTATAGGGAGCTTCCCAAACAAAACAGGGCTAGTTACCTACATGATGTTAATGGAATCATGAGTCCACTGACCTAGTAAAACTTATGGAATAGAATGTGGAGTACAATATTTAAATAAGCATATCAAGAACAAAATATGAATGTGACCTCATATAACATTTCAATCAAATAGAACGAACAAAATAAATGAATATCAGAAATCATATGACACATTCATGTCAATAAACTTATAAGGTTGATTTAAAGATTTGGTAGATATGTCACCCTTATAACTCCAATATATATTCACATATAATCCTTATCTCTCCAAGCTCTTTTATGGAGCATCAAACAAACTGGAAATCATAGTCGATCTCACGTACTTTAGAGTAGCCCTTCAAAACCCTACTTCCAGGGCTTTTCTGGTCTATCCAACAAATAGAAATTTCCAGGGGTTCAGATTATCAATCCGATATCGCCCTATTCGATATCCATGAAAATTTCCAGGGCCCACCATACACATTCATATAGGCTTGGAAACAAACGAAACATATCAGAACATATCTGAAAATATAAAGCCACTTCGGGCACATGTTAGATTGCCCGATCACATCAAACAAACGATTTGGATTCAGACTATGAACTAGAAGGAATTTGCTCTTTGATAACATATTTAGAATGGTCAAATATGGAATCAGAATATCAAAATGAAGTTAGAAGTCTTAAACATATTTAGAAAGGTCAAATATGGACTCAGAATATCAAAACGAAGTTAGATCATTAAGATTTACACACTAGATTGGGCGCGTGGGCTTGCGACCGAACAGTGATTTTTACCTCAGGTTTGAGCATGGGCACTCAGGCACTCAAACACTAACCTAGCCATTGGAGTGTGAGCACTTGGGTGCCGAAGTGGGCACTGGGGCGCCCAAGTTCGGCCCTTAAGTGCTCACTCTTGGTAAAAATTTCATTTTTTTTTCTTTTTCTTTTTTGAAAACCACATTTTCCAGAATGTCATTTTTAGAGTAAAGTGTGTAAATTATAAATCCCAAGTTTATTTTACGATTTAAGGAAATATGGGATTCAAGTTCATAAACCATTTGTAAGTCCACAATGTCCATTTCTTCCATATTATTCCAAGAGTTCCTCCATAGTCCAAGGTCAATGGTTCTCAGGAGTCCAACAATATATTCTCAAGGATATTCAATGATAGCATCAAGTATTTCAAAATATTGAGCTCTTAGAATGCAAATATGTCAACAACAACAAATCACAAGCTCAATATATGAATAACTTGCAAGAGAATGAAGATGATAACATATTCATAGAAGCAACGAAAAAAATCCATAAGTCTTACCTTTGGGTCCTAAACTCTTGTCAATGTGTTAGTTATTCCAAAGTTATTCCAAGAGTTTGATTCAAACACCTAAAAAATGGAAGATCATATATTGGTTAAGCTTTATTCATAATCTTAACTTATATGCTTATTCACATTCTTAATCTAATCTTTCAAATGGCTAAGAGAGTAACCTCCTAATCCTTCCCCTTTCCAAATTTTTGATGAAATGGTTGAAAGTTTATTTGGAGAGAATATCTTTTAGCACAAGAGAAGTGAAATGGAAAATGTGCTAGTGTTGTGTGTGAAGAAATAAATGTAATGCAAGAGGGATTATTTATAGATACATTGGGAGGATTATCTAAGCAAATAAAATGGATTAAATCCCTTGTATGTAATTAACTAAGCTTCTCAAAGGAAGCTAGGCAAGAGTGATGGAAGAATGGGTGATGGAGATCCCATCACTTTTAAAAGATAAACTGCCGTTGCAGTTGTATTTTTTTCTATCTTTTTTTTTTAAATGTTTAATTTTTGGGTCAAAATATGTGGGCTAACATTTGTTAAGTTTGGGTCAATTTTTTGGGCTTTAGGAGCTTGTTTAGGTCTAAACGAGTAAGAAAACGAAGTTAGAGTGCAAGAAAAATTTTTCGGGTGCATGGAACTTATTTTAACGATAAAATAATTTTTGTAATAGTGAAATCAAGTTATTATTTGAAAATCGAAGGTCCAAGATTTTAATTAGGAAAATTTTCGGGATGTTACATTGTGTGAGGATTTGGGCAATGTCTTAGACTATTAGTATCTTGCGATACTTTTATATGAACTTGCATTTATTTTATGTGGGGTGATGTTTTTGTAAACTTGAAACTTTTGAATTATATAGAATTACGAAGCATGAACATAAGTATTGGAAGTGATCTTGTGATGTTTAGCATTTTACCATGTTGTGTTTTATGGTTTAGTCTATACACTCCCTTCTTAAGTAACAACTTGAGCTAGGGACGAATCTCTAGATTGGAGCATTACAGTGTGTTATTAAAGCTTAGGATAGGAAGCCTGATTTTGATGAGATTTAGAATATTTATGATTTAATTGTTGTATTATGTATCTTTCTTCTTTTCTTAGTTACTAATTTCTCTTGATGACCTTTGTGGCTATGTGAGTAGGATGGATAAAAAAATTCGAGAGTGAGAAGAGTCGGAGTGTTCAAGTAGTTGGCGTAATATAGGGCCACTTAAAAAAGAGAAAGTGAGAAATTATGAGGCAGGGCTAGCCACCAAATATAATAAGATCTTATATTGGAAGCATGCTTACCTGGCATGGTGCCAATACCACCAGGAATATGAGAGATGGGCACAAACAAAAATGCAAAACATATTTGAGAGACAACATAGTCAATGCATTAACAAAGGGATCGAGTGGCTTGTAACTGGATGTATTTTACCTGACTTACCCAGGATTTGATGGCAAGTATGAGAATACTTTGAAGAAGATAACCACACTATCTACGGATTGGAATGGATAGCTCAAAACAATCTCAAAGCTATCTTGTGCCTTGGTATGACAGGCCGAGACCATCTTGGATGTTGGAGATGTGGAGTGGCATGGCAAGTGCCCCAAGGGCCATAGGATACATGAGATGGAGTATGGAGTGTCAGTTTCGCTGAGAAAACCAACACGAGTACAGGTGACGGCATGATGGCTAGGCAAACATTGTGGTTGGAGGTGGTGATGGGGAGCTAAGGTATGGGATGACGGCTCAACGCTGGATGATACCCCCAGTACCTCTTATGTAGATTCATATTTCTAATGAGGATATTGCATAGGCAGAGATGGCGAAGGTTAAGGAAGAGAAAGAGGATCTTGATAAGGGTTCGAAATTGGTTATGATAGATTAAAGACGTTGATGTCAGTGTACATATTTTGATGCATGTATATTTATAACAGTTTGACATGTTGGACTTAGATTAGTATTGACTTATAGTAGTGGTATTTGACTTAGCTTGTAGCATTTTGACTAGACTTGGAGTGTTCATATCTTGTGTAATACCCCTTAAAATTCATCCAACTCCATTAACAAAATTTTATTTCTCGTACAATAATATTTTTTGATAAAATCCTTATTTTATCCGATTTTTCTGTGATATTTAAAATTTTTACTGTAATAACCCGAGATTTTCCTAATTTAAAATTTTAAATCGCCAATTTTCGTAAATCAATCCGATATCGATAAAACAAAAAAATTTTCAATCTCAAAATGAGTTTAGCACATTCAAAATATTTTCTCTCGTTTAAATTTCAATTTCTCGCGATGTTTCGGCCCAATATAAGCCTTTTAAGCCCAACAATAAGCCCAAATATCACCCCAATTGGCCCAACACTTTTGACCCATTGATTCAACACTTCAAAATAAAAAATGAAAAAAGAACAAGAAAATTTGGATCCAAATCTGCAACAAATGAGGCAGCCAAATTCTTACCCAAATTCAAGGGATTGGTTTTTGCATTGTTTAATTGGAAAAATTTGTGAGCCAAGTGATTTAAAATTTCTTCCACCATAAATAAGGATGAAGCATGAGTTGTATGTACTCATTCTTCCATTCCATTTGCTGCAAAACTTCAAGTTTTCTCTCTATGTTTTCCTCTCCCATCCGGCAGATTCACACACACTCACTTAAAAATTTTCTTAAGTGCTAAAAGATAGATTAAAGGGGAAATTTAGGTGGTATCTCTCCAACCATTGGTAAGCTTAGTACAAGAATGATGGTTAAATGATTTTGATATCGTAATGTTGGAATTTAACACATGAATGGTTGTCATTTAGGTGATTAACTCAAAACTTGGAATTATCTAATACTTTGACAAGTTAGGCTTCAACAAGTAAGACTTATGGAACTCTTGTCTCTTTCACTTGCTTAAATGTTCTTCTCCTCAATGTCTTGTTCATCTTCATATGTTGAGCTTTCTATTGCTATAATGTTCATGATCATGATGATATATTTGTTGTTATGAGCTTTCTATTGCTATTATTTTTGCTTCTTGTTAATCTAATCTCAAGTACTTGAAATTATAATCCAAAGCCTATTGAACTTCCTAAACATTATCGCCTATGCTCTGGAATGGAAATGAACCTTGGACCATGGACGAAAAGGAGGATTTGATAACCTAAAATCAAATAAAAATGAAATATATGGACAAAACATAACTTTTCAACTCGAATTCGATTTTTCGAAAAAATCTTTAACCAAATTTTAAAATGATGATTTATAAATATTTATGGACATAAAAGAGCCCCAAAAATGAAAATTTTGAACCAAAAATCAAAAGAAAACAAAAGACAAAAAAATTAGATTTTTCACCCAACAGTGAGTGCACAAGCACTCAACTGGGAGCTCAAGCACTTATTTTTAGCGCCCCAGTGCCCACTCCGATTTTCAAAACTCTCATTTTTTTCAACTAAATTTCAGAAACTGAGTGCTCAAGCGCCCATTTAGGTGCTCAAGCGCTCAGACCTGTGGCAAAAACCACTGTTTGGGCACTCGAGCCCCCAAACGTGCGCCCAAGCGCTCATTCTAGTAAGCTAAAATGATTTTATGACTTCATTATTGATAAATCGAGTCCATATCTAATCTTTCTAAAACATATTTAAGATTTTGAAACAATGAATCCTCTAGTCCATAGTCTAATTTTGATTTGTTTAAATGATATGATTGACCGAATTTTCGAATTGTTTAATTAATGCTATTGGTCAATCAAATATTGTGCCGTAATAGTTTGATGATATGTTCGATATGATCTGACTATTTTTTAAACTTATCTGAATGAATACTGCTGGGCCCTAGTTGTTTTTAGGAGTATCTGATACGGGCAATATCGAATTGACTATCAGAACCCTCGGGAATCCCCTACTATTGGGTAGACTGGACAAGCTCTGGAGGTAGGGTTCTAAAAGGCTACTTTAAAGCACGTGGATAGTCAACAGTGTTTTTGCTATACTGGCTCTTTCGAGGGCAATGGAGGGATAAAGTTGAAATTGTTTGAAGATATAAAGGTGATAGACCCACCAAAGTTGCTTGATTCAGCCTAAAGACTTAAATATGATGCCCGATTACTGTTAACTGCCTATTCCTGACTATAATAACTGTTCTGATTGTACAGAACTATTTATCTGAATCACATTCGTGCCCTATACTGCTATGCTCTTCATTGTATTCCTTTAATCTTGTTTCTGTGCCATAACTTTTACTGGGTCAGTGGACTCATGATTTCATAATATCATGTAGATTCATAAACTAAGGATTTGATTGACTGAAACTCTGTTTGGACTGAGGACTCTTCTTTTGGAAATGTATATTGTACTTAATTCTGTATTTCAGCTTAATAACTGTATAGATCATTGATTGACAGATCGTTTCAGTGGCCTGCATTTCTTTAGTTGGACTGGAAATATATTTTGAAATTGTCAGCCTGTAATGATCTTTTGGTGGAACTTAGTATGTACTGTTTTGTATTAGTTTCAGT
>JACFYI010003466.1:189954-214837 GCA_014898755.1 Handroanthus guayacan | reverse complement strand
AATACCGACAAATGAAATGATGCCGAGTAATCCCTCCTAGACCACACGTAAGGTTAAATGAAGATGATTGGATCATGAAAATGGCTCGTCAAGCTATTGAAGAAATTATGGAAGAAGAAGAAAATGAGGAGGATCTGGAAGAGGATCCAAGTACTATACCTAGTTAGGAACAAAGATGTTGGTATATATGGATGTATATATGTTTTGTGTGGAATTGTATATAGAGATGGGTAGAAATAGTACATAAGCAACAATGCTGTAGTAATCTAACATTCTTTTGAAATAACAGGATGAACAAAGGACTTTTGCCACTAACTTGTGACTTCTTATGGTTGCTTATGTTTTATGATTTTTCCTATCTATTAGAATGATGAGTTTCTTGAATGATCGTGATCTCATAGCAATAACAACTAAAAGAAGTCAGCTTCATAATGATCAATCGCAAGTGAGGTTGTACTTAATAGGAAAATCCCGATAGATCTAGCAACCGAACAAACAAAAACAACAATGTACCTCGAGATGCTCCGCACGAACAAACACTCCCTGAAGTGGATATACTAGTTGCTGAACATATGTTTATTATGTGGCAGCAATTTATGGAAATTTGCCAACCATGCGCAAACATTGAAAATTACGGAAGTGAAACCCACGAGATGGAGGATAAAACTAAAGGAGAAAATTATCCTAAAATAAAATAAAACACAATGGAAATACACATTCGTCACCATAAATAGAAGCCTAAATCTTCATAGGATCCTTATATGAGTCTAGAATTTAGATTAGAGAAGAGGAAACCAACCTTTGATGCCTCTAATTAAGCTTGACTGAAAGCCACTCCAAAGAGACCGAAGAATTGTTTCCTTCCTTGATCAAGCTCTTGATCTTCTCCAATGATTTGAACTCCACCAACTCTTCATGTATCCAATCCAATACTTCAAGTAGATCTTTGATTCTCCCACCAAAAACTTGAAGAAAACCGAAATTGGATCTCCAAAAATGAGAGTGTCGAGAGGTGTGTAGAAGTTGATCAACTTTTGATCCTTAATCTCAAATGGATTTGCACCTCTAATGGAAAATCCACTCTTCCTCTTTGATTATCACTCAAGATCTATGATTAGAGAGTAGATCTAAATATGAATCTATGAGAGAGCTTTAGAAGAGATGAGAGAATTGGAAGGAATTAAAATTTTTAGATTTTTTAGATCTCAATTAATGGAGTGGTAAAAAATTTGATGGATGGTATGAGGTAGTTATCACATGGTATTTAAAGTGTGATCATTGCCAACTTGGATACTTAGTTGGCAAGATAATTTTAGAGGGAAGAATCTAGATTCTTCTTTTCAAAATATCTTAGCCTATATGGCATCCAAGTTACAATTTATGTGATATTTTAATTAACCATTTAATTAAAATGCTACATAGATTCTAATTCACTTTAAATACTTAAATTTATTTCTTTCTTAATTTAATTATCTTATTGAATCACTTAATTCAACTATTGAAATTAATTGAATCAAATTAACCATTAATTCAATTAGAATAATTTGACTCTTCAAATTAATCTATTCAAGAAGACCAATTTTGACCTTGATCAAATATTTTGACTTTTAGTCAAAATCTCTTTTTATTTGCCTAAATCTAATTTAGACGATTATCTCTAATCCAATTAGAGAATCTCCACTTAGATTCATACCGTGACTAAATCGAGGAAGGCTTGTGACTATTAGGTTCGTCAATTAATTAGACATGGGCTCGTAACTCTTTATGATTTTTGATTAATTAAACTATTTAATTAATTACCTATAGCATTAATCTCTACTTATTCTATAGTACCCAATCTCTATAGTCGATGTCTAACCATAAGTCTATAGAGCCAATTTATTGGTGAATTAATTGTGGTGCGAACCTCATCTACTTATGTGTGCCGAGCAAATATGGTCCCTCTATTTTCCATCTCCCGATTGTGGCATAGGGTTTAGATATTTTTGGTGTCCCCAATAGCCTAATAACTATGCATCTATTCTTAATGGTTGATTCGTTTGTGTCCTCAACTTTGGAAACTCTTTTCCAAATCGACACATCACCTTGCGCAAGGATTTTCTTAAATTGAATCATCATAGAAAACATAGGAGATATACTTGTTCATCAAGACGATGAAACAGATCCTTTCTTGGAACTCACAAACCTCCATACGGATATGGCTTGCACCCAACGTGCATCTCATGTGGTCCGCTTATCAGTAATCGAGATGCACATCAAAGAACAAGGACCCACCATAAGGTTACCGTGGTACCTCAAGTCTAAGGACTAATTATATGTACTATTGCAAGATAGAGATTAATCCATCATTGAATGCCACTACGGCTATTTCATGGAGTTCTCTATGTCGGGTCTCTCAGTAAATATGTTCTTCTAACAAGTACCCACCAACATGCACAAGTGTCAACTACATTGATTACCCATTAAACGGGATAATGATTCAACTCCTTGAATCATGCATCGTTAGTGCAAGTCTATTGGAATCCAAGATGCCCTCGTGTTAAGGATTCTATGACTTGGAGAGTTTAAAATTAAGATATCTAAAAACTAGTTTCATGATCACCATCATATGCGTGACCTAGCCTCATAGCCTTATGTGATTTAGAGGGCTTCTTCCATATCAATTATTGATAAGACAATTTACGAGGATATGAAGAAAATGACCATTTTATATATTGCAAAAATAAGACTATTTACACAAGAGTAATAATTACGAAGCCAAATCTAATTTGCTACAGGGCACTACTCTAACAATCTCCCACTTGCCCTAAAGCCAATTACTCATAATCCTTAGGCCCATCTTCTCAAGATGTCTCTCAAAGACTTTCTGGGTAAGTGGTTTGGTTAGTGGATCTGCTACATTCTCTTCTGAGACAATGCGTTCTACTCTTATGTCGCCTCCATCAATGATCTCCCAGATCAAGTGATAATGCCTCATTATGTGCTTGGATCACTGATAAGATCTTGGCTTTTTTCCTTGTACGATGGCTCCATTGTTGTCACAGAATGTGGCAACTAGCTCGGTCATGCTAGGAACTACATCTAACTCTTGGATGAAGTTTTTCATCCAAACACCCTCTTTTGCAGCATCCGATGCTACTATATCTTCCACCTCAGTGGTTGAATCGATTGTGATATTTTTCTTGGAACTCTTCCAACTTACCGCGCCACCATTAAGGCAAAAAATGAATCCGAAAATGGATTTGCTGTCATCTACATCGAATTGGAAGCTAGAATCTGAAAACCCTTCTAGTTTCAATTCTCCACCACCATAAACTAGAAACAATTCATTTGTTCTTCTCAAGTACTTAAGAATTCTTTTTACGGCACTCCAGTGACTCTCACTGGGGTTAGATTGAAAATGGCTCGTAGCGCTTAGGGCATATGCTACATCTGGTCTCATACACAGCATTGCATACAATATGCTTCCCATAGCAGAGGCATAGGGTATGCCAGACATCTTACATCTCTCTTCTTCCATCTTTGGGGCCATAGACTTAGAGAGATGTAGTCCATGTCTCATGGGGAGGAATCCTCTCTTGGATTCTTCTATACTAAAATGTTTTAGTATTTTATCTATGTACGGGCTTTGGGAGAGCCCCAGCAATCTTTTCGATCTATCTCTATAGATCCGTATTCCTAATACAAAAGATGCCTTTCCCAAGTCTTTCATGGAGAATTGTGTAGATAACCATACTTTAGTATACTCTGACGTTCCCACATCATTTCCAATGAGTAGGATGTCATCAACATAAAGCACTAAAAACTGCACCGTGCTCCCACTACATTTCTTGTATACACAGGGCTCATACACATTTTTTATGAAGCCAAACCCTTTAACTATCTCATCAAAACGTATGTTCCAACTTCGAGACGCTTACTTAAGTCTATAAATGGACTTTTGGAGACTGCAAACCTTTTGCTCGCTTCTCTTGGATGTGAAGCCCTCTGGTTGCTCCATATAAATATCTTTATTGAAATTACCGTTAAGAAAAGTGATTTTCACATCCATTTGCCATATCTCATAGTCATAATATGTAGTTATGGCAGGCAAAATCCTAATGGATTTAGGCATTGCAACAGGCGAGAAAGTTTCTTCCAAGTCTATACCCGATCGCTGTGTGTATCTTTGGCCATCAATCTCGTATTGTATGTTACAACTTCTCCATTAACTCTCAGCTTACGCTTGAAGATCTATTTGCATCCAACGGGTACTATACCCTTTGGTGGATCAACTAACGTCCAAACGTTATTAGAGTACATAGAGTCCATTTCAGATTGCATAGCTTGTTGCTAATGTCTCAAGTCCATGTTTGACATACCTTCTTCATAGGTCTTCGGATCACTATCTGATTGACCAGTTTCATGAAGAAATCCGAACCTTTCGGGCTCTCTCCTGATCCGTTCAGACCTTTTGGGAAGTTGTGTGTCTTGAAGTTCATCTGCTTTTATTGGTTATGGGTCTTCTTCTTGATTGTGAACTTCATCAAGTTCCACAATTTCGTCCTTTCTATCTTATAGAAATTCCTTCTCCAAAAAGGTAGCGTTTCTCGAAACAAATATCTTTTGCTCTGCAGGATCATAAAAGTAATAACCTGCAGACTCTCTGGGGTAACCCACAAATCTACCTAAGGTGGATCTAGCATCCAACTTATCTCCCACTAATCTCTTGAAGTACGCGGGAGACCTCCATACTTTTAAATAAGAATACGAGGGTGCTTTGTTATATCACATCTCATGTGGTGTTTTGGGCACCAACTTAGAAGGTACTATGTTAAGTAACTTTGCTCCTGTTTCGAGGGCATAGCCCCAAAATGAAAAAGGAAGATATGTGAAACTCATCATAGACTGTACCATGTCCAATAAGATATGATTTCTACATTCCGCCACACTATTTAATTGTGGTGTAGCAGGAAGAGTCCACTATGAGAGAATCCCATTCTCCTCTAGATAACAAAGAAACTCGTCACTCGAGTATTCACCTCCTCGATCGGATTGAAGAGTTTTTATGCTTAATTCGAGTTATTTTTCTACTTCATTCTTATACACTTCGAACATTTCAAAAAGATCGGATTTGTGCTTCATAAGAAACACCTGCCCAAATCATGTATAATCTTTGGTAAACGTAATGCAATAATTATAACCACCTCGGGCACTAACTTTTAGTGGCCCGCATACATCCTTGTGAACCAGTTCTAATGGTTTAGTGGCATGTTTCGGTTGTCCAACAAACGGTCACTTAGTCATTTTTCCCTTCAAACAAAACTCGCAAGTTGGTAACTCCTCAATATTACTTATAGAAAGTGACCCTAAGGCAGCCAACCTACTTATCCTATTTTTGGAAATATGCCCAAGTCTAGCATGCCACAAGTATGCTTGGTTATGGTTATCCGATTTTCTTTTGTTCTCTTGTTGAATTTGTAATAATGCATAGTTAGAATCTAGGATGTAAAGTCTATTTGTCAATGTACAAGTAGCAATTAAAGAACCGCCTTTAGAAAGAAAATATTTTTCATTCTTGTATAATCTTTGTCAACACGGGGATGGAAATGATGTTTTTCAATAAAGACAGTACAAACAGACAATTATTCAATTCCAACTTTTGATTATTACATGCTAAAGTAACTAGGCCTAAGGTTTCGGCGTCAACTCTTGCATCGTTTCCGATCCTAAGGATCACATCCCCTTTACTTAGCCTTTTTCACCTCTGCATCCCCTACAACGACTTGCAAATGTGAGAATCACATGAGGTATCAAATACCCATGTATCGTTGTTAATCAAAAGATTAACTTCAACAAAGAACATTTTCAAAGAAGCTAAATACTTCTTACAATTCCTCTTCCAATGCCCAATCTCTTCATAATAAAAGCATTTGTCCTCTTTAGTGTTGGCTTTCTTCTTGACTCCACCCGATGGCTTTGGAACTTGTTTCTCTTTAGAAGAAGAACTTTTCTTCTTCTTTTTCCCCGTCTTGCCCTTATGGGCCTTAGAAGTTGAAGCAATCAATACCGTCTTATCTTTCTTCATAGTAGACTCAGTCGTGACAAGCATATTAACTAACTCGTTAATCGTCACGTCGAGTTTACTCATATTGAAATTCATGACAAATTAGTCAAATGAGTTTGACAATGATTGAAGGATCAAGTCTATGTAAATATCATTATCTATAATGACATCAAGTTTCCCGAGCTTTTCAATTAAAGAAATCATTTTCAAACCATGCTCATGAACACTTGATCCTTCAACCATTCATGTCCTAAACAATTCCTTGGAGGTGTTATAACGTTCATAATACGTTTGCACTGAGAATAACTACTCCAAGTGCATACATATCTCACTAGCATGCTTCACGTGCTCATGAGATTTTTGGAGCTCACTTGACATTGATGCCAACATTAGACATCAGGTTTGAATATCATCTTTCCGCCAACGATTGACGGTTTTCCACATGTCTTCCGTTGCATTATCGGGGATAGTATAGGGGGACTTTGAGTCAAAACATAAGTCCTTTTCTCGGAATCAAGCACAATTTTTAAATTTCTTAGCCAATCACCATAGTTAGGACCTGTGAGTTTATTAGCTTCCAAAATTTCGAAGAGAGGATGTTTAGCCATTTGACATTGTTGATTTAAAAAATCTACAAAAGCGAAGAAGAGAATATAAGCATTTATTTGTGTAATATTTTAAAACATGATATGGTCTGGTATCATGAGTTACCTCCCACTATTTTCTTCAAATTTTATGCCATCTCATAAAATTCAAGAAATCATATTTCCTAATGGGTTTTAGGGCTCTTAAGAATTATTCATAGACCCACGAGACGTAGCTATCTACAAATAATCCTTTAGGTAGGTAACTAGCTTTACCAATTGCATCAACTATGCAACCTCTAAAATATTTTGCCTCATCTTTCGTATAGACCCACGAGACGTAGTCATCTATACGATTTGATGTTAAGTTTGATCCGCCAATCCTTCTTTACAATTAACTCAATTATGGACATCCCACGAGATGTAGTCAAGCCACAATTGAACTAACTAAAAGAGCATTACATGCTTGAAGTAGTGATTATAGCTTTCCAAGTAAGCATGTCCCATGAGACGTAGCCAACGTGCCCATCCGGTAGCATCTCATGTCACATACTTATTGGTAGAAGGCATAGAGCATTAAATTTCATTTAGTTTGTCAATTATAACTTAATAAAATTTTTCTTGCGAAAAATACTAGACATTCTAAGTAAGGGATTTATTTCAAAAGATTGCCAAGATCTCATCAATGTTTTATTTACTCTTATTTAGGTTATCTATCATAAGCATGCATCACCATACATCACAAGGATAATAATCATAAATAAGTAAATAAAGCAACCTAGCATGCTCCCATGGTGGATGATTATGAGTCTTGACTAAATAATACACATAAAGCCATTAGTGCATTACTTAGTGATTTAAGGTGAATAATTAAATGAATAGAACTTATCAATTATATGTGCATCACCATGCATACATGGCCTTCATATCTTGAAATCCTTCATCTTTTTCTTCTTAATTATATGATATACCATGCATACATAGCCTTCAAGCAAAAGAAAAAGAAGACCTCACCATCCTAAAACTACTCTTATTAAAAGATAGAAAGGAGGTATGCAAGCCCTATTCAATTACAAACTCAATCAATAAATCAAATCATTGAAACCATTTTAATGAGGCACATAATCATCCCATACATCCATTCAATATCAAACATCCATCACATAAATACTTGAAATTAAATAAACAATAATTAATTAAACATGTATCACATAAATATGTAATTAAAAGCAAATTAGTGCATCATATGCCACTGTTTTGCCACTGAAAATTGTTTAATGTAAATCATCAATTAAATGTGGAATTAAACTTGGTTTTAAGTTATCTTAAGGTTTCTAAAACCCTTCAACAACTTGGGAATGATTTAAAACACCATAGGAGATCAATTTACATCAAAATTTGGATCAAAACTTCATTAGAATTTCAAATAGTAGATTCATAATTTGCCTCGGGTTTAACTAGCAGCCCTCATTCCGAAAATTCTAATAAATTTTGCTTGATTCCAAAAATCACCAAATTTGAACCATAGTTTCCCAACTCATTGTAGATACTCAAACAATCAAGTAATATGAAAACAACATCAATTAGAGCACGAAATGATTTTATTTCCACAAGGTCAATGCATGGATTAGATAATTCTCGGGTCTAAATGGCAATGCATGTTCTAAGATTTTTAGAAAATTCTCCGTAAGTCCAAAAATCACCAAATTTAAACCATAGGTTCCCAACACAAGTTAGATGACTAAGAAAATTAAAGAAAACAAAACAAAGCCATTGGATGCACGAAAATATGTCAAACCCAAGAGTCATATGATCTGTTCTTAACACATTTTCCATGCTCTAATTGATGAGTTTTTTATCCAAATCATACTAGATCTAATCTAATACATATATATTGATCTCCTATGAGTTTTAAAACAATTAATTTCAGAAATTAACATTAATTCCACACCTAATCACATGATCAACATCAACAGCTCCAATCATTCCAATCATATTGAATCTAAACATGCTAGATCAACATATAGCATTAATTATCACATAATTCACATAGATTCAAGCCCCACACAAGATCTAGTGACCCCCAACTCCTTAGATTGAATCAAGATCACTATATTTAACATCAATCTATCATATGAATCAATGTTTCAATGAATCCAAAATCTAGCTCATATGATTTGGCTTGGATACCACTTGAAGGAGAAGATTAGGCTAAAACAAAATAAAACGCAGTGGAAATACCCATTTGTCACCATGAATAGAAGCCTAAATCTTCATAAGATCCTCATATGAGTCTAGAATTTAGATTAGAGAAGAGAAACCAACCTTTGATGCCTCTAATTGAGCTTGACCCAAAGCTACTCCAAGGAGACCGAAGAATTGTTTCCTTCCTTGATCAAGCTCTTGATCTTCTCCAATGATTTGAACTCTACCAACTCTTGATTTATCCAATCCCATACTTCCAAGTAGATCTTCGATTCTCCTACCAAAAACTTGAAGAAGACCGAAATTAGATCTCCAAAAGTGAGAGTGCCGAGAGGTGTGTGTAGAAGTTGATCAACTTTTGGTCCTTAATCTCCAATGGAGGATCCACTCTTCCTCTTTGATTATCACTCAAGATCTATTGTTAGAGAGTAGATCTAGATATGAATCTATGAGAGAGTTTTAGAGGAAATGAGAGAATTGGAGGGAATTAAAAATTTTAGATTTTTTAGATCTCAATTAATGGAGTGGCCGAAAATTTGATGGATGGTGTGAGATAGTTATCACATGGTATTTAAAGTGTTATCCTTGCCAACTTGGATGCTTAGTTGGCAAAGTAGTTTAGGAGGGAAGAATCTAGATTCTTCTCTTCAAAATATCTTAGCGTACATAGTATCCAAGTTGCAATCTATGTGATATCTACATAGATTCTAAATCACTTTAAATACTTAAATTTATTTTCCTCCTAATTTAATTATCTTCTTGAATCAATTAATTCAACTATTGAAATTAATTGAATCAAATTAACCATGAATTCAATTAGAATAATTTGATTATTTAAATTAATCTATTCAAAAAGATCAATTTTGACTTTTAGTTAGAATCTCTCTTTATTTGCCTAAATCTAATTTAGACGATTATCTCTAATCCAATTAAAGAATCTCCACTTAGATTCATATCGTGACTAAATCGAGGACGGCATGTGACCCATTAGGCTCATTAATTAATTAGACATGGTCTCTTAACTCTTTATGATTTTTTATTAATTAAACTATTTAATTATTCACCTATAGAATTAATCTCTATTAATTCTATGGTACCCAATCTTCATAGTTAATGTCTAACCACAAGCCTATAGGGCCCAATTTATTGGTGAATTAATTCTAGTGCGAACCTCATCTACTTACGCGTGCCGTACAAATACGCTTCCTCCCTTTTTCAACTCCCGATTGTGGTCTAGGATTAAGATATTTTTTATGTCTCTAATAGCTTAATAACTATACATCTATTCTTAATAATTGATTCATTTGTGTCTTCGACTTTGGAAACTCTTTTCCAAATCGACACATCACCTTGCACAAGGATTTTCTTGAATCAAATCATCATAGAAAATATAGGAGATATACTCCTTCATCAAGATGAGGAAACTGATCCTTTTTTGGAACTCACAAACCTCTATGCGTGGATGGCTTGCACCCAACGTGCATCTCATGTGATCCGCTAAGTAGTGATCAAGATGTATATCAAAGAACAAGGACCCACCATAAGGTTACCGTGGTCCCTCAAGTCTAAGGACTAATTATATGCACTATCGTAAGATAGAGAATAATCCATCACCAAATACCAGTACAGCTATCTCATGGAATTCTTTATGTCAGGTCTCTCATTAAACTTGTTCTTCTAACAAGTACCCAATAACATGCACCGGTGTCAACTATATTGATTACACATGAAATGGGGTAATGATTCAACTCCTTAAATCATGCATCGTTAGTGCAAGTCTATCCGAATCCAAGATGCCTTCATATAAAAAATTCTATAACTTGAAGAGTTTAAGATCAAGACATCTAGAGACTAGTTTTATAATCATCATCATATTATTGATGAGACAATTTACGAGGATATGAATAAGATGGCCATTTTATATATTGCAAAAATAAGATTGTTTACACAAGAGTAGTAATTACGAAGCTAAATCTAATTGGCTGTAGGGCACTACTCTAACAAAAACCTTAACTAGGTTTCTCCAATTTAATCCACTTAGCTTTAAAAGAGAACCAAATGATTGAAAAGAAGAGGCATGGATTCAAAAGATCGAGAAAATATTTTGAGTTCTTAATTTTTCAGAATGGCAACAAGTAAAATATGCCACTTTTCTTTTCGAGGATGTGGCATGTTTTGGTAGTGTAATACCTCGAAAATTTTTCTAATTAAAATATTGAACCTCCAATTTTCAAATAATATCTCGTTTCACTATTAAAAAAATTGTTTCATCATCAAAATAAGTTTCGTGCATCCAAAAATATTTCTTGCATTCAAACTTCGTTTTCTTACCTCATTTCAGGCCAAACGAGCCTATTAGGCCCAACGAACAAGCCCAATCAAAACCAAACCATTGCCCACACATTTTGACCCAATACTTAACATTTCAAAACAAAAAAAAGATAGAAAATAACAGCTACAAATCGTCAGCTTTGTTCCTTGGATGGGATTCCCATCCCATTTCTATCAATCCATCATTTCCAAGCCTAGCTTCTTTGAGAAGCTTAAGTAATTATATATAACGGCCTAAATCTATTTTATTTGCTTAGATAACCCTCATTCCCTTCTATAAATGGGATTCTTTTTCAAGACAAAGTTCTCCTTTCACTTACAACTCCTTTCACACACAACACTAGCACATTTCTGTCTCGCACAATACATACACTTCAAAAACATTTGGAAAAAGGGGAAAGAAGTAGGAGCCCACTCTCTTGCCATTGGTAAGGATAGATTAAGTATGTACATAAGTGTTTATAATAAGGATGTGAATGGAGCTTAATAAGTGTGATCTTCCTTTTTATAGGAGTTTGATTCAATCTTGTGGAGCACAAACACCTTGATAAATCTTAGGACCCAAAATGTAAGACTTATGGATTTCTCTCTTCTCTCTTTGGTTGATTTCATAGCTTCATTGGTTGGATGATCATGTTTTTATGTATTGAAATGTGAAATAAGCTTATTTATGCTATTCTTGTCGGTTCGTTCTTGACGTGGAGACCAATGAACCCCTTGAACATTCTTGACAACCTCACCTTGACCTTGGAATTGATTTGGACCATGGACATAAGGAAAACCCGTACAAAATTTAAAAATTAGTTTATTGGACTGAAGAAAACTTATCTCATAAACTTGCAAAAAAATTAAAACTTGTGGCTTGGATTTCTAAGAAAAATACTTCAAAAGAGCTACTAGAAGAAGAGAAAAATAAGTTTTAAACAAAAAATAAAAAAAGAAAATTCGAGAGTAAAAGCTTAAGCACTAACTTTAGGCACCCCAGCGCCCAGTGGTGTGCTTAAGTGCCCGCTGCGATGCCCAAACACTTGAATTCCACTAGCAAGTCAGTGTCAAGCGCTCAAACCCGAGCGAAAATCACTATTTCGGTGCTCAAGCACCCATTTGAGTGCTCAAGTGCCCATTCCAGTAGCTAAAAGCATTGTTCAGGTGCTCGAGTGCCCAAACGCCCAATCTAGTATCTAAATCTTCACGTTTTGACTTCATTTTGATAGCCCGAGTTCATATTTAACCTCTCTAAATGTGTTTAAGATTTTGAAATCAAATTCTTCCTAGTCCTTAGTCCAAATCTGAACTGGTTGTTTGATATGATCTATCAATCAAATATGTACCTGGAGTGGCCTTATATTTTAGATATGTTTCGAAATGTTCCATTTGATTCCAAGCCTATATGAATATATGTATATTGGGCCCTAGGAATTTTCAGAGATATCGGATCGACAATCTCAGTTCCTAAAATACTTGTTTGCTGGGTAGACCAAAAGAGCCCTGGAGGTAGAGCTCTGAAGGGTTACTCTAAAGCACGTAGGATTGACTGTGCTTTCCAGTTTGTTTAACGCTTCATGAGGGGCTTGGAGGGATAAGGATTATATATAAATATGTGATGGAGTTATAAGGGTGACAGATCCATCAAATGTTTGAATTAGCATCATAAGTTTTGTTGACATGAATGTGACATATTATTTATGATATCCATTCATTCTGTTCATTCTGTTCGTTCTATTTGATCTGAAATGTTATAGGAGGTCACATTCATGGTTTCGTTCTTGATATCCTTATAGTTTGAATCTTGTACTCCAAATCCTATACCATAAGTTTTACTAGGTCAGTAGACTCATGATTTCATTAACATTATGTAGGTAATTAGCCCTGTGGATCTGTTGTTTGGGAAGCTCCTCGTAGTATGATAGATTTCTTTTGGATTATGTAATTAAGCATGTAATTTGACTTGATTAGATCGTTTGGACTTTTGGCTTGTATAGAATGAAGTTTAGTCATGATGTAATTTTGAAAAAAAATTTATGGCCTGTAATTATGCCTTGTTGGGAATTTAGTATGGAATAAGATTGTGTTATTTCCTGTTTATGGTCTTAGATAGTTATTCGTCTGCGAGTAACATTCTAGATCATGGGACGGAATGCACCAGGATCCGGGGTGTTACAGGTGATAAGAGTAGAACATGAATGGAATAAGGATGGAATTGAATGGACATGGGAGGCATTCAAGATGAAGTTTTTGGAAAAATTTAAACCCCAAAGAAAGGGCATTTATGAATTTAATCCAATGGGCTATGACTGTGCTAGATTATGAAATAGAGTATAATAGATTCATCCAATATGCTCCTCATGTTCTCGCAGATGAGAAGAGATGGACAAGAAAATTTGTGGAAGGATTAAAGCCAGAGCTTCGGCGTAATGACAATTGGAGAAAAGGAAAAGGAACAGGGCGAGTGGATTCTAGGAAAATTTTGCAAGAAAGAAAGGCAACGTTTGCCCCCAGAAATCCTAGCTCCTCAAATAAAGACAAAGCTCCATATGTTGCACCAACAATGGTGAAAAAAGGATGCAAGTATTGTGAATGTCTTTCTCATATGGAAGACCAGTGCTGGGTAGAACAAGGAAAAATGTTTAATTTGTGAAAGTTCGCAACACACGATAGGGAATTGTTCTAAGAATCACAACTCCAATGTGAATTTAGGAATTCCAAAACAATAACAGCAGCAATTTGATCAGGGTAAAAAAACCTCTAACAAAAGCCAGAGCTTACGCCCTTACTGGCAAGAAAAGCTCAAAATTGACAGACATCACACTAATCCATGGCTGTGACACCCCAAGAATACTCCTAAAATGAAATTTTGAATCATCAATTTATTAAAAAATTATTTGATTTGAAAATCAAATATCATTTTAAAACTAAAATACGTTTTGTGCATTCGAAAAATTTTCAAGCAAAACACGTTTAATTTCTCTTCACATTTCGACCTAAAAATAAGCCCCGATGACCAATGAAATAAGCCCAATTTATAGCCCAATACTTAGCCACTTTTATTGACTAATTAAACACCAATTGAATTTCAAAAATAGAAGAAAAAAAAGAAAGGAAATCTGAAGAAAAGAGAGCAGCCGCAGCAGCAGTCTATCAGCTATAAGATGGATGGTTTTTCATCCATTAACCATCCTATATTGTCAAAACAAGCCACCTCCCTACTCCCTAAATATTGGAATTTGTTTTGGAGGCCGTGGACTATAAGATTCTCTCACTTTTGCTCCACTTTCCCTCTATAAATAAGGCCACATTTAGCACAAAGTTTCTGCAGAAAAACTTGAAACTCTCCAACCCATTCCAACACTTTGAATATCAAATTGCAGTCTCACTTCTCTCACCAACTGATTTCAGTTCTTAAAAGGATTCTAGTGGTGTGTTATCCTCTCAAACATTAGGTAAGTAAACTCATAAGATAAGATTTAAGAATGGTTTGTGATTTGATGTATATAGAACTAGACATGAATGAAATATGGTTATAGGTGTGGATTATAAGCTTGGATCACTCGCATTTTTTGATTTAAGATCTTAGAGATAAGATTTATAGCATCTTCTCCTCATGAGCATTTGTATTCCAACTTGTTTCCTTCCTTGATCAACCATGATTTGAGTTATTGAGCACTTGATACTATTGATATGTTGAGCATGAAATTCTATGACGTTGTTTAGTATTCTTGCATGCTCAAACCTTTTGAATACGTAAATCTCATTGCTAAATTAATCATCTCGACTCTTATACCGATGCTTGGGATTGAGTATTGAATGTAGACCATGGACTAAGAACGGTTGAAAAACGGGTGATATGGACAAAACCGTACATTTCAACAACAAAACGATCTTTCGAAAAATTTCAAAACCAAAATCCAAAACAATGTTTTATAAATGTTTTTATGTATTTTTGAACCTCAAAAATATATTTTTGGATAAAAAATTTAAAGAAAATCAAAAGATAAAAAATCGGATTTCAAACCCGAGAGTGAGCTCGCAAGCGCAGAAATTATTGTTCATGTGCACCCAAGTGCCCAGCTCTCGGTCCGAACTCTTGTTTTGGGCGCTCAGGCACCCGTTTCCGCTCCTAAGCACCCAGTTTTGGTTCCAACTTGATTTTTCATATTTTTTCAAACCCTATTTCTTGACATCTTGAGTCCATATCCAATCATTCAAAACGTAATACAAAGTTTCAAAACATAATTCCATTAGTCCATAGTCCAATTTCCAAAACGATCGATTGATTGAATACGTTTGGCCTATTTGAAATGTTATCTGATATTGTTGGCTATAAAACATTATGCCTCGCGGGCTTATTGGTTTATTGAATGTCCGTTTCTTTTCTAAACCATATGAATGAATGAATGTGGGCCCTGGGGAGTTTCTCAGAGACCAAACTTGGACAATATCAGATTGTCGACTAGGACCCTCGAAATCTCTGTTTGTTGGGTAGTTCGGATGAATTCCGGAGGTAGAATTCTGAAGCGCTATCCTATGTACGTACATCGGCTGTGCGTTTCGAATGAATGAGCTCCTTTGGGAGTTGGAGGGATAAGGCGAAATATTTTTACTAAATTTATAAGGGTGATAGACCTATCAAGTAGCTTGTTTCAGCCTATTGACTCGAATGTGATAATTGTTTCAAATATGTATATACGTATATTGATCGTTTTGAATGTCTTGACTTGATATCCAAATCACATTCTTGTCCTATCGTTTGTTATGCTCATGTTCTTTGAAACTCTTATTCTCTTCTTTTGCATGCTATAAATTTTACTGGGTCAGTGGACTCATGACCCCAATTAACATGTAGGTTCTTGAACTGTAAGCAATTGAATGATTGATTGGAGCTCGATAGATTGTATAGCTTGGTTGGGATTGTAAACCCTATTGTATAGAACATGTATTGTATTGCTATGTTAGAGGCTCTATGTCATTTTGGACAGTTTGATATGTAGCTATACATTTTGGAAATTAGTTTGGATCGTTTGTTGGGTTTTATGAAATTTCGCTTGAATGACATTGATGCATTAAGTTTCTGATGATTTTGGAATGATTATCCATCCACGAGTAGCACTTCAGATCTCAGGGCGAAATGCCCCTAAAATCTGGGGCATTACAATGACTTTATCTATAAAGTTTTATTTGATCCTGGTGCTACTCATTCATTTATATCTATTGCTTATGTTTCTGAAATGGGATTAGCATCTGAAACCTTGGATACTGCTTACGAAGTTTATTCATCTATGGGGGGTATGTATCACAACCATGTTAGATCCATAAATTGCCTTGTAACCATAGAACATAGTGGGTATCTTGCTAATCTCATAGAATTACCAATCCAAGAAAATGACTACTTTGCTAAAACCATTAAGCTGGGTAACTTCGTAGAGGTCAAGGAGGGAAAGGAATTGGGTTATAATAAATTTGCTATTATATCATCAGCAAAAGCCATGAAAGTTTTGAGAAGAGGAGCAGAAGGATTCTTGGCTTGTCTGATAAATAAATCTTAAGATAAGTGAATGCTGGAAGATGTAGAAGTAGTTAATGAATTCCCTGAAGTATTTCCAGAGGAACTAAATTCATTCCCTCTAGATCGGGAAATAGAAATCGTGATTGAAACTTATCCAAAGGCTATACCTTTCTTAAAGATCTCATATAGAATGGTTCCAGCAGGGCTAAAGGAATTGATGGAACAATTGCAGGAGTTGTTAAAAAGGAAATTTATCTGACCTAGTACTTTACCTTGGGGTGCGCCAATGTTGTTTGTATAAAAAAAAAAAAAAAGAAGAAGATGGTACTCTAAGGATGTGTATAGACTACCGAGAATTGCACAAGATGACCATTAAGATTAAATATCCATTATCGCACATTGATGAATTATTTGACCACCTACAAGGGTCGGCAATATATTCCAAGTTGAATTTACAACAAGAATATTATTAGCTAAACATACAAGAGGGAAATATTCCTAAGACAACATTTAATTCTCAGTATAGGCATTTTGAGTTTGTAGTAATACCCTTTAGATTGACAAATGTACTTGCTGCATTCATGAACTTAATACATTGAATATTCTAGCCTTATTTGGATTGCTTTGTGGTGATCTTTATTGATGACATTCTGGTTTACTCCAGAATGGAAGAGGAACACAAGGAGCATTTGATGACAGTATTGCAAACTTTTAAAGATCACCAACTATATGCCAAATTTAGTGAATGTGAATTTTGGCTAAAGAAAGTCACTTTTCTGGGTCACATAATCTCTCATAATGGTCTTGAGGTTGATCCAAAAAAAGTTGGTGCCGTGGTTAACTGGAAATGACCTAAAAATGTCATAAAAGTGTGAAGTGTTATGGTCTTGGACCCCTTGCAAAGTCAACTTAAAAGGACCAACGTTTTCAATGGGAGGAACGATGTGAGAAAACTTTCTCATAACTCAAGAAAAGATTAACATCTATACCTATAGTATCATTGCCAAATAATTCAAGAGAATTCACCGATATATAGATGCATCAAGAGAAAGGCTAAGGTGTGCATTCGTGCAAAAAGGGTCAATAATTACACATGCCTCAAGAAAACTCAAGCCACATGAGAAAAATTCCCAACTCATGATTTGGAATTGGTAGCCATAGTATTTGCTCTGGCCAAGTGGCGACATGATTTATATGGAGCCAAAATAGAAGTTCTTACTAATCGCATAAGTCTCAAATATATTTTTAGTCAAAAGAATTTCCATTTGAGACCATGGAGATTGTAACGCTCTGGATCCTGGAGCACTTCCGCCCTAGGTCCGAAACGCTACTTACATTTATAAATAATAAAACTAAACCTTAAAATCAACATGAATACAATAATTTTCAATATTTTGTTTAATCGTACAATTACATCTTTGAATCTCAACCCTATCTAACACTATTACATAATCATTGATACCAAGAAATTCTGATTCCCAGCCTTTGAACTAGTCGTGACATTTTCTGAAATTAATTTCCTACAATAGTAGAGCTAAAAGGGGGAGGGGTAAGTCCACTAACTCAGGAAGGATTATTACCATAGTCATGAATAAGAATAGCAAAAGTATAAATTTAGGGATATCAATACGATTAGCAGGTCTCAAGAACCAATGATATCAAGATTTCACAAATGTTTAGTAAGCCCAAAGGCTCAGTAACAGAAATTCGATATTCATAGCAGTACAATCCGTAACAGAATTAAACCACTAGCTCAAATTTCAACAATAAATGTGAAAATCGAAATGAATATGGCTGAATTAGTGTTTGGTAGATCTGTCATCCTTATAACTTCAATAAAATATCATCTTTATTCCTCTGTTTGCTTCTCCGAGTGGTTAGTCAAAGAGAGCCAGTCAGTCTGCAGAAACAGCTGCCACAGCACGGTCGACTACGAGTCTCCGAGTAACTCTTTGGAAATCCTACCTCCAAAACTCCTTGGAGCTATCCACAATTGGAACCAAGCTTAGGTCCAACTGTACATTATGGAAAACCTACCAGAGGTTCATCTGTTGGCCCGATGCCGGCCAGTGTCCCTCCTGAGGCTCCCTGAGCCCAATAGTCATGCAATAGGTTTGAAGAATTTGGTCATAATAATAAATCAATCATGGGTGTTTTGGAACATTGGATATAACGTTTAGAATGAATCATCGGACATAAGAAAATCAATTTGAAAATCAATACATTTAAAGGAGATGAGGTATGGACTAAAATTTGGGAATTGGGCCAATCGCTTTTAAATTTAAATATTTCTACTTTCAAAATACTCTTAATAAATAAAGGAAAACTTATGAAGATTTCCTGCTTTGAAAATAATTTATTTGATAAGTTCTAAACTTAAATTTTTATTGTAAACTTTAGATTTTTATATATTCAAAATACTCAAATAAGTAAAAAGAAGTTTGGCTTTTGAAAAGTTTTTAAAATATAAAAATCAAGTACAAAATATTTAAACTAAGTTCACGTAAAATTCATTTTTGTCCGAGTTGAGGTTTGTAAGTATTTTGTCCAAAATCCCATTATCAAAATACTAGGATTTTAAATCAAGTAATTCTAAATGTTGTTTTGAGTTTCTTATGTCTGACAATTCTTCATTCACGATCGAACAAGTGCATGGTACCAAGAAATTCAACAAGATATTCAGCAAGTCCAAAGCTCAATGTTTTTAATAATAAGAACAAGGATCAAACATGATCATGGTGGGAGATTCAAGAATGATTATAGTAATAACCCTTACCTCTAGTCCTTAAGCTTTAAGTCCCAAGATGACATTGAGATCATCCAATCCCTCGAGTTAATTTGACCTATTAACATTAAGATCATTTAGATGCTAGACCACAATTTCATATCATAAAAGATCTTACGTTTCCATCTAGCAGTCAAATATCTAGCATTGTTCTAGATACATCCTAATGAGTCAAAATTGAAAATTTAGTTCTACGATTATCTAGACTCGATAAGCTTTCTAATGGTGGTTTTAAAGTTGACTCAGCGTACTACTGTAACTCCGAGTCTGTTTAACATGTTTGGCATTAACAAAGTTTCTGGGAAGAATGCTTCATAGATTTCAAATATTATTGAGTCTATCATTATCTACACTTGATAAGGTTCCTAACGGCTATTTTTGGGATTGATTTGGTGAAGAAATGAGTGGTTTCCAATGAGTTAAGGTTGGGAGATGCATTAGGCTGGGTTCCAATGGGTACTCTGTTTCCCAAGTCCACTGGCATGTTCAGATTAAATGGTCTTTCTGGTCTTGTTTCTTCATGAATTTGGGTGATTCTTGATTCTAATAATAACTACTCTCAATAAGGTTTCCAATGGTGAGTCTTGTGGATTTTTTGGATGTAAGGATCTCCAGATATAAAGTTTTAAACTTAGAGTAGTGATAGAGACTTCCCCTATTTTTGGTAAAACGGCAGGTTCATTTCAAATGGATTTATCTCCCGTTTCCCTCATTATTTTTGGGTGATTCTTGGGTCTAACATCATCTAGACTCAAATAGGTTTCAACGGTAACTTATGTGAAAATTTTGGACTAGTAGAAGTGATGTTTTCAATTTTCCTAAATGAGATGAGTGTTCTGTCTTTTCTACCCGAGAACAGCCTAAGTTTTCAAAACTTCATTAATTTTGGAAAATCACTTAACCACTAAATCTAAATGATGATCCACTAAATTTCTTTCCACCTTAAGTTAAGATTTATGGTTCCCAAAGTTCAAACCAAGTTCTGCTCTATAACAATCATTTAAGAGTAAACAAAGTGGCTCTATGGCCATCACAGACTCCATATTTAGCAGTAGCATACAACATAGCATAATATCATTCATAAAGCTTCAAAAAATTTGGAACCCTGACAAGAATGGAAACTAAGAGAGTAAGGTGTTATGATCTTTACCTCTTTTTGTGGTTATACTTGAGTATTCAAAGGATTCTTTCTACCACTTTACAAGCCCCTAACATAGGAAGATTTTTCTGAAGTTCCAAGAAATCTTCAAGTAATTTCTTGCCAAATTCTTAACTAAAACTTACCAATTTTTTGATGAACTAAGTAGGAGAGGAATCCCCTACAATTTCCCTTTTGATTGTTGGTTGAAAATGGGGAAGAAAATGGAAGAAATTGAAGCTACACACACACACGCACCTTAGTTCGGTCAAGTGGGGGAGAAGATGGCTGAAAGTGGTGTGACGTTATTTCTTCTTCTTTCCTTGTGTATATACACTTATGGAGTATATACATGTGTATATATTTTGATAGACAATACATGGTTATTTTGCAAATATATTAAAATTGGTAATGATGTTGTTGGATGACTATGCACCCATGAGTCACTATGTGTTGGGCATACCTCATAGCTTAGGTAATGGAGTTGTCTTTATTTTTTTGTGAGAGTGCGTGTGTGTGTGAGGGGGTGGCCGGCTGCCCCCCTTTTTCAGATTTCTTTTTTTTTTTAATCCAAAAATTAGAAATGAGTTTGGACTTGGACTTGAAAATTTAACAATTCTTTGGGCTAAATTCCTTGGGCTAAATGGACATAATCTTGGGCTGAAAAATAATGTGTTTGGGCAACATTTGATTGAAATAATATTTTTGAGTGCTAAATCGAAATAATTTTGTCGTTTTAAAATTTTTCAGACAATAGTGATAAAATCGTTTTAAACGGCGCTAGGTTTTGAATTTTTTTTTTTTTTGAAACTAAAGTTTTGAAAATATAATTATGAGTATTCTTGGGCCAAAGTAACATATACAAGAATTTTTTGGTGTAAAATAAATTTTCAGGATTTTTAATTGTGAGAAAAATCTCAAACCGACGAAAAATCAGTTATCGATTAGAGTTTTTCTCAAAACATTTTAAAATATTTATTGATCAAAACTAATGGTTCAAAGTTTAATTAGAGACATTTTTCCACTCTTAAAATTTATTTTAGAGAAATTTTCTGGTTGTTACAGAGATGGATGGAGTTTCTTGAGGACTATGATTTCTCAATTATTTGCCACCCTAGAAAAGCTAATTTAGTAGCAGATGCTTTAAATTGAAAGGACAAAATAGCCGGAATGATCATATATCCAGAATTATATGATGCCATACAAAAGGCTCAAGAAAGAGATAAATGAGTTCAAAAGTTGAAATTGAATTCTGCAAAAAATTTTGACTTTCAAATCGATGAAAATGGAATATTAAGATTAAGAGAAAAATATATGTGCCTAAGGAAATAAAGAAAGAGTGCTATCTGAAAGCCACAACACAAAGTATACGTTACATCCAGGAGGAACTAAGATGTATTGTGATTTGAAGCAAAAATTTTGGTAGGAAGGATTAAAGCGTGGCATCCCGAAATTTGTACAAGAATGTCTTACTTATCAACTAGTAAAAGCTAAACATCAGAAACCTACAGGAATGTTACAGCCACTCCCAATTCTAAATTGGAAATAGGATCAAATCACAATGGATTTTGTTGTAGGATTATCCATGGTGAGAAGAGGTTATGATGGCATCTGAGTTATGGTAGATCAACTTGCTAAGTTGGCTCATTTTATACTAGTTACAACTCAATATAATGTAGACAAACTCACAAAAATTTACATTAAAGAGATCATCAGACTACACAGGATTTCACAAAGTATAGTATCAGATCGAGATCCAAACTTTACCTCAAGACATTGGAAAAGTTTACAAAAGTCAAGGTACAGTTTAGTACGACAACTCATCCCCAAATAGATGGACAATTTAAAAGAATAATTTAAATACTAGAAGATATATTGTGTGCCTATGTTTTAACTTCTAAGGAAATTGGGACAGGTATTTACCTTTAATAAAGTTTGCCTATAACAATAGTTATCAGGCTTCCATTTTAATGGCACTATATGAAGTGCTTAATGGTAGAAAGTATCGATCTTCACTACATTAGGATCTGGATGAAATAAAGATTGCTACAAAAAATGGGCAAAAGAGTTTGAGACTATAATTAATACAAGAGGTGATTAACAAGATACAAATTATTAAGCAAAACATGAAAATGGCTCAAGATCGATAGAAGAGTTATGCCAATAAATGACGAAAGGATTTGGAATTTGCAGTGAGAGATCAAGTATTCTTAAAAATCTCAACTACGCAAGTATCGCCTGGACTCATCTCACGTCATCGACTACAGTGACCTATCGATTTAGAGTGATCTCTATTATATAGAACAACCTATAAGAATTCTTGATTATCAAGTGCGGGAACTTAGGAGTGTTCCTGGAATAGAAAGATTCCTCAAGTTAAAGTCATATAGAGAAATCAAAAGATTGAGGAAGTCACCTAGGAACATGAAGTTGAAATGCGAAAAAAATATCCTCATCTTTTTTACTAACAGGTCTGTGTTGTTTGTCTTAGGACTAAGGATTTTATTATAAGCTTAATATATAAGAAATGAATCTACCAACCAGATTCTTCTAAGGGAGGAAGAGTGTAATACCCTATAAAATTCCTTTAATTCCATTACTAAATTTTTTTCATGCATAACAATATTTTTCTATAATTTTTAAATTGTTACACTCATCCTCAAAATTTGTTGCACAAAAATTCTTTAATTTCTTTTGAACCAAAAAATTTTTTCAATGTTTCACAGCTAAACCTCTCTTACACAATTAAAAAAAAAATATATAAAAATCTATCCTAAAATTGCTATGTGGCTGGCCAAACACCTACTAAAGGGAGAAATTTTATTTTGGCCACAAAATTTGACCATATGACAAAATTTGGTAAAATTCTATATTAACACTTTAATACTTTATTGTGACCTATCATTTTGAAGCCATTCCACCCTTCTTTTGGCTAAATTTGATAGGGACAACATATTATAACTTTGGCACATCCCATCCATCCATCTTATCTTTTCCTCTTTGCAATTTAACCCCTAATCCTTCTTTTCTTTACAATTTAGTCCCTAGACAAAATCTATAAATACGGGAGGATTTAAATTAAATTTTCATCTCCACACACACAAAAGAACAAAAGACTTTCATCTTTTTCGTCTTAACCAAAACTAGTTATCTAACATTCCCAAATCTCTAAAGCTTATTTTCTACAATATACAAGGATTAAAGGAGAAAGTTAAGCGAAGGAGAAAGTTAAGCGAAGGAAAAGAACTCTTTGGAAAGTGGCTTAGGAGATTTTCGGAAGTGAGGTAAAATTTATGGTATTCATTTACCAATTTCTTGTTAATTCCTTGATTTCAATTTTTATTTCTTGGAATGATGCTTAGTTCTCAAATCCTGAAAAATCATGACTTGAGAAGCAAAACTGTCACTTAATTCTTATCATGTGTAGAACTCTAATTTAGATCACAAACTCTAAACTTGAATTTTTCACTTCCAAGTGCTAATCTTTCGGAATTTTTCAAGTTTTAAAAAAGAATAATTCTTTGATTTTGAAAATCTTTACATTATTCTAAAAACCTTAAAATTTTTAAAATAATTCAGATGAGCGCTGGAGCACCCATTTGGGCACCCAAGCATTCAGTGCAAAATCTAATTCCGATTCTGGGCATGTCTGCATCCAGTCCACTAGCCAAATTTTTTCCTTTTTTGTCTCTTTTACCCCTTTCCATGCCTATGTTGTCCATTTCATGTGATTTTAAATATTTATTAATGAATTCATCTAGTTGTTTGTTGGAAACATTGATTTGATTGATAAAATCCTTTGAAACCTTAAATGTTATGATATTGTTGGGCCTCGAAAATATTCAGCAGGGGAGCTGGGTAGCATCGGGCCAACAATAATCTCTTATCAGGTTTTCCAAATGGTTGGTTAACTTCATGATTGCTAGGAATTTGGGCATTCTAGGAGTCCAATCTTTGACACGCGGTCGATCGTATCAATAATGAATATGTTTGGCCACTCGAGGATGAAATTGGAAGGATAAGGAATTAATGATAATGGAGTAATAAGGGTGAAGATCCACCAAATAACTAGTTTTGCCTTTGAAATTTGCTTTGATCCTATGTTTTGCAAAAGTTATGCTTGAATTAAGTTCGTGTCACTAATGTTGTTTCATTTCACTGATTTGATCCATTTTAATTGGTACTTCCTGTCTATCCTAATTTATCCATAAATTTTACTAAGTTTTTCGAACTTACGTGTGACGCCCCCCGAAATCCTAGGGATGTGCGGACCCGAGACCCGAGGTGCATC
>JACFYI010003466.1:177386-189854 GCA_014898755.1 Handroanthus guayacan | reverse complement strand
TCAATTTTGAATTTCCAATTGGTCAACAATTGTGGCTAGGTGTTGGGTTGGGTTGGGTTTAGACTTGTTTTGGGCTTGAAAATTGGGTCATTTGGACTCGTTTTTGGGTCGAGACGTGACGTGGAATTGAAACGTATCGATTCGAAATTATTTTGGATACGTGTAATATGTTTTGATTTTAAAACGATGCACGATTTAAAAATCAAATGAGTTTTCGACAACGACAATTCAAGAATTTTATTTTGGGAATTCTCGGGTGTTCATTACGTTTACCAAAAATATTTTGCAAGATAAGTTATGAGGATTATGGAGATGTTTCATAAAGATAGTTTAGATTATTTAGATTTGTTTTGACTTTGTTGTAAATTTTTGTAATGATATATTGCAACAACTTTGATGTTCTATTATTAAGATATAGATTATATAAATAAATTGTGTTGGTATCATTTTGGTAGCAACTCCACCGAGGGAAAGCTTTAGGTTCGGGGGCACTACAATTTGTTACAAAGTTGAGCTATTTATTAGAACTTAAACAGTTATACATAAGGTAACCATAGAACCTCAAGTCAAATGGCTAATTATGTGCATTATTATAAGCTAGAGAAAATTCCATGACCTACAAACCACTCCAGCCATCTTATGAATTTTCCTAATTAAGCATTTGGTGAGTTTGTTCTTTAATGAGCACTTGTTAATGTGCACCAATGTCAATAAATCATTTGCCTAAGAAACGAGGCAAATTCCAACTCTTCGGTTTACGCATCGCCAGCACAAGTCTGTCTGTATCTAAGATGTCGTCATGTCTTAAATTATATGACTAGGAATATTTTAAGATCATGACTATAGAGGCTTATTTTATGATTACCATCATGTGCGTAACCAAGTCCCCTAGTCTAATGTGATCTTGAGGTCTTCATCCAAATGCGTTCTTAAGAATAAAATGCACATAAGACGAAGGTGGCCATATAAAGGCATATTGATGAAATAAAATTGTATCACAATAGGATTAGATTATGGTCTAATTCAATTGGCTTGCTAAGTACTATTCCAACTAAATCGACCACATAAGAAATAGGAGCGATGGTGACAAGTAAGCTCACATCGATTGGAGGACAAGCAGAATCTCTTTTGTCTTCAGCACCAGCATCTGATACGAGCAATTCCTCAAATAGAGCTTTCGCATATTTTGCGTTTCACCTATCAAAGAAAATGTAAGACGTTGAATGAAGACCTAATACAAGAAAAGTACATTAAAGTGAAATTTACCAAGTGATCTTTTGTGAATGATTTGTGAAGGAGTCAAAACACAAAGCTTCGAGACTCCCTTAGTGAAAAGCACACTTAAGTGGTACCTATGTTGAAACAGTATGTCCTCAAACCCCTAATCCCATGTAGGTTCGACATCATCATTGAAAGTAGGTTTGACATCATCATTGAAAGTAGGTTTATCAATTCGCCAATCAACAAGGAGCGTTCCAAGGTGTTAAAGGGGGGACGAATGAGAAACCATTTTGACTTCCTAGATCGTGGCAAACCTTTAAGAAAATGACAACCTTGCCTAGCTTTGATGCTAAAAAACCTATAATCACTCGTCCTTTTAAAGACAAACAATTAATAAATACTAAAATTGTTGAAGGCGGACTTTATATCAAAGTATCTCATCTCATATTAATGGAATTGGACACTAATTGAGTTGGACAAATCACTAAGTGTCAAAGTATGTTTGCAATAGACTCAGTGATGGTAAACCTAAGAACAGCTTCTAAAAATGATTTATGAAAGCTAGGCAGTCGCAATGACCAAACATTTTTTATTGGATGCAAGTTTTATCATATCAAAATAATTAGAAATGAAATAATTTTTCTGCAAATCAACAAATGTAGAAGCCAAGATATCAAAGGGCATATTCATAACACTGTTGCCTTGACTACGAACAACCTTAATCTTAGGACCTGCTAGGAACTCAATGACCCCAAGCATTCCTTTACCTCCCCTAGAAGTAGAAATATCTCCACCTTTCCTAGAAGTAAACTCACCCATAGGATGCCTAGATGTATCACCTAAGACCCTATTCCTAAAACCAGAAGAGTAAGATGAAGGAAAATCATTGTTGGTGTATGAGCATTTTAATATTAAAAATTGCATCCTTTCATTGTCCAACTTATTACATCAATTTAACATGAGAAAGTGATTGGGTTAGTGAATGAAATGCTAATTATATTTTACTTAATTCATTTTTATGGCCATTATGTTTCATAACCTCATATAGCTCCTATATTATTACTCCACTACTCCATATTTTTATGATATTTATTCTCACTATTTTCATCAATTTCATAGAGGTTTTTCTACACCTATAAGCAGGAGCCATTTCCATCGTACATTTCACTTGCAAAAACTCATACAACATATACACTTATGAAGAGAGTTTGCTAGTTGAAAGAGGGTGCCCTTTTGGTGAAGCTTTAGACTCAATATCTAGTTCAAAGTTTATTAAGTTATATGACATTGTCGAGCTATTATATCTTGGAAGAGATAAGTAAAAAATGTTACTGATGGACCAGTGAGAATTTTTAGCATAGAGAGCTTGAATCTCCTTAGAAAGAGGGTGATATCCATGCCTTAGCCTGAAGTTACTCTTCATAAGTTTTCAACTATAATTATACTATCATGAACAATTTTAGGAGATTCAATGGCGATAGTTGAAAAGCTGATAGATATCAACACTGGAGATCTCAACAAATCATTCCGTTTCAACACTACAACAAACTATGCATTCTGTGGTGTTTTTTAGCATTTTATGGCGGTTCAAACTATCACGAAATTCATGTTGTGACAATTACAAAACCACCGCCAAGTCAATCATCGAGAGTTCAATTCGCGATATTTTACGGCAACTACTAGAATAACCACCGCAAAAACCCTGTGGCAGTTTTTTTGTATTTTGTGGCTAACTGCTGCCAAATGCCAATGTTGATCACTCCTTCGCTATAAAATGCCGCGAATTGATGTACTCATGGTAGTTAAACATGCTTACATTTGGCGGCGATTTTCATAACTGTCGTAGTTAAACATGCTTACATTTGGCGGCGATTTTCATAACTGTCGTAATGTTTTTTTTCCAAAAATTTTCTTTAATTTGTTACTAAAAAAAACCTGTTTTGTCCATACATTTAAATGCATAAATACTATGAATATGATTTATATCCCATTCATTAGCTCAAAGGTGCTATTGTAAAAACTACTACAACATATAAGCAGTTTATAAATAGCCCTATTTAAACTAATCACGTCGAGATAATGAATCATGATTTTTGTAGGTCATGTCTATTTGATGATGAGCTTCTGAAGTCCCCTGCTATTTGTCCTGGTGCCTGTAAACCCAAATCTTTAACTAAAAATCAAAATCAAGAAAATTAGACAATGATCAAGAAAAGTTATATTGCGAAAGGCATCCCACAAATTGATTGATGGTTTTGCGGAAGATGACAACATAATAGCAAATTTAAGCATATTAAAAGCAAAAATTGCTAGCTTCACAGTAATGAATAGAGTACACCAGCCAAGTGTTTCTTATCTTTCATTTTTTTTTTCTAATGCACAATAGTAGATTGAGCTTTTCCACATCTAAGCAATGTGAGCAAATTCAAACTTAACCCAAGGAGCTAATCCGGCAACAAACAATAATTTAACAAAAGAATCTCATGAAACCTTGCGAGTGTATACAACCAACTAATGTATCCATAGACACCAAGAATAGATTTATAATAGATAACCAAAAAATAAACAGTCATCAACTCCAAAACTATCATCACATGACAACAGTATTAAGACACCAACTATCATCGGTTTTGGCATGAAAAGACCAACAGAAGGCAACTAAATTTATACGTATTTACTAGCCAAATTCAGTAACTAATAGCATTAAGTATTTATATATATATATATATGCTGGAACATCCAAGCATTCAAAACCCACAAAAAGCAAAATAATATTAGCAGTCATCAATTAAAAAGCTAAAAGACAAGAGCTTCTAGAATCCTTACACACTTGACAAAACCTTGATGCGTAATAAACTATGTTATTACCAAAGATTTGAATAAAAAAAGAAAAGGTGATAGTGGAAATTAATCTGATTGATATTTGGAAAACCAGACGGCAGCAAACCCCGACCATGTTGCATTACAAAAGCCAATGCATTCTTCAAATAGCTTTATCTTTGCACTCATTTTCTCCTTATTAGCATCATATTCAGCTTTGAAAATATAACTACTAGATGAACTTCCTCCTGCATGACTAGTTGATCCAAACATCTGTAATGGGTAGACACCTTAATCCAACGTTCCAAGATGTCCAGAGTGCTCTTTGCTGAAGATAGTGGTGTAAAGATGATCTCTACTACTCAACTGAGTCTAAGTCTGTAACTTTTCCTACACAGGCCATTAAACAATTGGAAACTAATAAATAAATCAAATAATGCAAATGTACCACATTTATAATTTTTTTGTCTAGCCTCATTGTTCACATAAGACCTATCTTTTCTCTTATGGGAGATAGCATACAACTCCGCTGTGGTGCAAGTTCGTCCAGTTTCCATTCCCTATAATTTGGAAATGATTAGCAACAATATGAATTATATATTTTACTATTTAGAGATGACAAAAATGAAAGAATTATACAATTTGATCTGTCTTTTTGGCTATCGACATCGCTCCAAAAAATGTGTGCAATTTTTTGCTTACTTTGATTGATAATATCTTTCTATGTGATCAATTATAAAAATTAACAAAAATATGAATGTTACTAAAAGTTAAACAATTATTTAAAAAATTTAATATGTGCTTATTACCTATGTCTTCTCAGTCATCTTGTATTCCAAAAATCTAGCTCATTGCTCTCTGGGGATAAATGACGGATGCTTATTAGGATTCGCTTCCCAATTAAGCATTGGTTTATGGTGCTTGGTGAACAACCTTGAGCGATTATCCCTCCATTTCTTTTCCTAACTACCCATGATGTATTTTTGTGTGACTCATCAGAAACGTCAAGTTTATCCTTTAAAACAAGCATAATAAAATGTATTTTATTAAATAATAAATAATGGAAAATTAAATTTATTTTAATAAAAGTTGTTCATACTTGTATTATATTAGTCCATACATGATCTTTTACAACTTGCTAGGATTTTCAACCACTTTGTGTAACTTATAGAGAAGTTACTAAACTCATTGGTAAAATGGCCCAAAAATTGCCCCAAAAGGCCACCTGACTGTCGAATAGGTTGGTCCAATACATTTCACTCCACTACAATCTTCTTGCTATCAAGTAGTATAGATACATCATTCACCATAAGACGTGCTTTTGTTACCTCGTCATTCTCATCAAACAAAACACAATCAATTATTATTAGTGAAATACAACTTTACTAAGAATATAAAAAAGACAATTGAAATAATAACTCTATACCTTTTAAATCAACTGTCCAATGCTATTGAATTCTCTCCAAGAAATGCATGAGTTTGACTCAGTAGAATGGTTCAAATCATTAGGTGAGTAAGGCTCATCATGTGGGCAAGGCTCTAGAACTGGCTCACTACAAGTAGTAACATTACTAGGACCTTCAGACGCAACTGGAGTCTCAATGGGTATAGAATGGCACCGCGATGCATATCTCTTTGTCATCGGCATATCTGTAAAATCATAAAGTTATTAAAATTTTACATATATCTAGACATAAATATATTGATTGTAAAAACAAAATTTAACAAATTAATTATCTAGAACATAAAATACGCACATACAAATATTTTGTAGTAAAACTTAGAGAGATAAAAATACAACTTATACCTACCAGAGAAGTACACCCTCATTATTGTCATCAGCATGATCATGAATTGTTGAAGTTTGAGTATCATCATCTGTAGCAAACCTTGCCAACTGTACATGTATGGTTTTATCAAGGCACAAGTGTTCTAAATTTTGTGTTGGGTAAGACTTAATAGATGCCATAGTATTTTCATTAATCTACACCTATGTCATATAAATCTCTTGGATTTAAATGAATCGGCATACTCCAACCATTTATTTTCTCATCATCCTCATAATAAACCATTTGAGCCTTATAAGCTTTTATATATAGCTCATTATCTTCATGGTTATCAGTATGTATGAGTCTTGCAAAGTTAATAGAGGTAAGACCCAATTTATTTTTCTTCATGTCTCTTGGATTAGTAGTATTAGCCTATTCACATTTAAACAAGGTCACTATAAATATGCCACTATAACAAAGTTCTATGATATCTACCAATTTTATATAATAGGTACCCCTGCATTTGAGTGTCACTACTGCTTGAATAACTTCTTGTCTCAAATGTGCTAAAAACTCTACTATTTTGAATTTTTAAGCCTTTGTCTTAAGCCAGAGTTTGAAATTTGAATTTGTTAATATTATAAGTAATGAATCTTCTGGCTTGGTTAATAATAAACCTTGAGCAAGACTCAAAATAACAGTTTTATCCCTTTCGCTAAGATTGTCATGATCTTTGTCAATATAAAATCAAAAGCAGATGACATTAATCTTATGCATACTACCAACAAAAATTAAATGAATTAGGACAAGGCTACAATATACTCTCTCGATTAAAGAACTAACTGACAAATTCTATATAGACCTTCCTGTCTATCTCAGTGGCATTCCTAGTAGATTTCTTGATTACCTTCGCACAAGATTTTTAAATTACATATATGAATTTATCATATTAGATGTAAAAGAAAAGTAAAGTTAAATAGTAATATAAATTTAATGAGTACTTATTGAAGATAGGGATCGACAGTAGGGCAATTAGTTAACACGTGTCTATGAGGCTGTAGCTTCTTAGTGGGTGTATGATTAAAATATGAATAACCATCAGCTAGCTTTCTTACTTACGGAAACAGTTCGTCTACCTTTGACATAGGTTGTGAATCAATAGGACCATCATTAATATGACAAGATCGATTCCATTTTATCTCAATATTATCTAGATATTTGGAACAAATACTAAGAAAGATATCTCTCTGCTATAAAACCCTTTGGCCGAGCCTTATTATGCACATAAGAATTTAGTTGCCCCTAGTACCTATTACATATCCCAACAATTGTAATTAACACCAAATTTCAACAGTACTAAGAGTAATTCAACTATGTATAATGATTTTAATTTACTAGTCCATAGGATACATCCACCTATGGTGGACAGGATCTCCAAACTTAACTTCTTCAACAAAATGAACAATTAAATGAACCATGAAGAAGGATGGAGGAAATAACATTTCCATGTGGTATAAAGTAAGGACAATTTGATGCTGCAACTTGTTTAGATTAGGAATGCTTGATACTTTACTGTACAACTGTCTGAAGAACGATCACAGCTCAATCAATATTGTTGACACCTCATAGGCAATGATATTTGTATAGCTAATAGTAGTAACTGTTCTATCAAAATGTGAGGGTCATCACTTTTCAGCATCCCACTTAATTTAAGATTATCCAGTTTAATACACCTAGAAATGTTGCTCAAATAACCATCTGGCATCGTGATGTTCCTTCAAGTTGTCAGAAATGTCTTTTTACCTTGACTTGTCATTGTAAAGAATGCTAAAGGGTACTTTTCGAATTTATTTGGCCAAAGATCACATTTAATACCTATAACTTTAAGATCTTTGCGAGCATTAGCATGATCTTTTGTTTTTGCCTATCGTTTAACAAAGTATAAATGATTTTATCACACACTTTTTTATTTAATATGCATAACATCAAGATTGTAACACAACAAGTTATTCTTTCAATGTGGCAACTCAGAGTATGCTCTTCATTTTCTATTGTACAGTGCTACCCTTTGCAACACGTTCACCTCGCATTCTTTTTCCTTCCTTCCACCTCTTGACTTCTTTCAAACATGACATCAATATTTTTTATTTGTTCAAGAATTTGCAATCAGACAATCTTCTTGGAGAACTACGCATATCTTGATCTCCATTAAATCTATGTCTTTAATCAAGAAATCGATGGTGACCCATGAAATATCATTTCTTACAGTGAGGAACGCGAAAAGGGGAAGCATCAAAATTGCAAGATGGACAAGCTAGTCTAGTGTATGTGTTCTATCTAGAGAGATTTTCTAGAATAGGAAAGTCACGTATTGTCCACATCAAAGCTGTATGCAATTTAAATATCTCTTGTTTATATAAATCAAATGCATCCACATTTTCATCCTATAACTCCATCAACTCCTTGATTAAAGGCCATAAGTAAACATCTATAGCATTACCCAGTATTCTTTTACCAAAAATTATTATTGAAATGATAAAAGATATTTGTTTCATACACACCTATGGAGGGGTGTTATACGGTATGAGAATAATTCTCCATACGCTATAATTTGCATATAGACTACCATAAGGATTAAAACTATTAGTAGTTAATGCAAGGTGTACATTTCATGAATCTAATGCAAACTAAGTGTTTATTTCATCAAATGTCTTCCAAGACTCAAAATCCCTTGGATCCCTCATCATCCCATCATTATTACTATTCGTAGCATGCCATCTCATATCCCCAGCTATCTTTGATGTCAAAAATAATTTTTGCAATTGAGGTTTTAGGGAAAAGTATCGAAGAACCTTCACAGACACTTTCTTCTTCTTCCCATTACCATCACCATAGATATCAGTCTCACCATCTTTTGTTGTTGATTTCCATCTAGACTTGTTACAAATTCTACATTCTACTTTTTTATCATCTTTGTTGTCCCAATATAACATACAACCATTCAGACGAGTGTATCTTATTATAGTTCTAACCAAGCTTGGTAATAGTTTTCTTTGCCTCATAGAATGAACTCAGAATCTTTGTACGTTAAAATGTAACTTATAGTAGTTCTAATATCATGGTCATGGCATTGTCGCTCATCCCACATAGGCTTTATGATACAACTTCACCAGAAAAGATAATTTTGAATATTTTGTATATCATCTATACAAGGTTTGTTCTCCATCCCTTGCTAACTCATAAAATTCTTTTGCTTCTGTTGATTTTTGAGTGACATTAGTTGCTGCTCCTTCTCCTTCACCAATATCTTCATTAGATGTAAAAGATACTTCATTTGAATGAAGATGTAAAAGACATTTTATTTGAATGATATCTATCAGCTCCAAAAGCATTGTTGATTGTATTCCTTATAAGATCTTCGTCAACCATGTGGTCTTTTCATACACTTGAAATATTAGTACTTGAGACTATTACAGTAGTGCCCCGTAGCCAATTAACTTTGGCTTGTAAAACTGCTCTTATTTTGTTCAATATGCAAAATGGTCTTCTTTCATCATATGTTCATGAAATTGTGACTTATTTTAACAATTCATATGGATGAAGCCCTTTAGATCAAACATTGCTATGGGACTTTGTCATGCATTGAATGGTGATCATGCAACAACTTTCTATGGTCTTAATCTTAAAATGTTCCAAATTATAGAATCTTTGACATAAGGGCATCCTAAATTAAGATTGACTACTAAAGATTTGAATAATTGCTGAGTGCTTGTTGGTTAACAAGTTCACTGAATGACTCATCAAGAGAAACTCATAATGTAGCCGTAATGGTATTCGGTAATGAAAAGCGTCTCACTTACATTAGTACATATAGCTAGCCCTTTGACTTGAGCAATCATAGCAACCTTGTGGTAGGTCCTTATTCTTTGATGTGCGCCTTGATCTCTTAATGGATCATAAGAGGTGTACGTTAGGGATAAGCTATCTATGCATAGAGGTTTGTGAGTTTCAATAGAGAATCTAATTCCTCGTCTGATAAACGAGTACATCTCCTATGTTTTCTAAGATGCTTGGTTCACTAAAATTCTTGCGTAAGGTGGTGTGACGTTTGGAAAGGAGCTTCTAAGTAAAATGTCACATCAAACTGTTCATCAAGAATAGAAGCATAGTATTTGCACTGTTGGGGTACCGAAAATATCTTGACCCTAAGCCTAAATCGAGAAATAGAAATCGGAAGAATAGTATTTGTATAGAATGCGTAAGTAGAAAGGTTCACACCAAGATTAATTTCACCAATCGATTAGAGTTTATGGGCTTATGGCTAGACATCGATCATGGAGATTTAGTACTCTAAGAATTAATAGAGATTAATTCTAATAATTGGTTAATTAAATAAGTTTAATTAAACGAAATAAATATTTGATTATTTGTTTCCTAATTAAATCACAAATTATTACGGGCCTATGTCTAATTAATTCATGAATCTAATGAGTCACACATAGAAGCCACGATGGAATACAAAGATTAATTGAGAGTCATCTAAACATTTTAGATGATTAGCATGATAGAGATTAAGTAAAAGAGAGAATTTTGACTAATGTCCAATGGTTGACTGAAGTCACAGTTGAGCAATTGGCTAGATTAATTTGAAGAGTCAAATAAGTCTATTAATTTAATAGTTGAATTATTTACTTAATTTCAGGTGTCAAATTGTGATTGGGCTAATTTATCAATTTAAATTTTGGAGTGAAATTAAAAAAGGAATCTAGATGGATTTGAGCTGGCAATTAATTAAAGGGTTAATTAATTTATTAATGCCAACTTATATCCTACTTGGACTTGAATTGGACCAATGAGATTTTGAGAGAATGTAGAGTATGGATGGTGTAACCATCATTCTGGAAAGATCTCAAAATATCTAGTCTACTTGGTAATCCAAATGGACTATAAATAGACTCTAAGTGGCCGGCCATTACACTTTTAGTGCCACAATTTCACTTTTGAACTTTTCCTCTCAAATCTCTAAAAATATCTTTTCTTCTCTCTCTCAAATCTCCATTGAAGAAAGGGTTGTCACGCCTTAAGCCCAAGGGCCGGGGACGCGAGATTTGCCTGAGAATCCACTGTGCACAACCAGAAATTGAACTCTGAACAACTCGCTCAAAAGGGATATTCAATGGTTACATATGGATTTTTGTGGCATAGTTTATATGTTGGAGAATATTTCATGAATATCTCAATGTAGGATATCACAATCACCCCTCTTTCAGAATACGATGTTCTCATTGTAATATAACAGAGCCTAGGACCGCCCACCAGACGTTGGGACTCTAGAGGTGGCTTCTAGAGCTCAAGAGGTAGCTCCCGCGTAGCACTTTGCCCCGTAGGCTGAAGAAGTAGCGTCCATACGCATAGCACTTTACCCCATATAGCACTTAGCTCCCTTCGAATGGTGGTCGGATCTGATACCGTTTGTCACGCCCCGAGCCCAGGGGCCTGTGACACGAGATTTGCCTGAGAATCCACTATGCACAACCTAAAATTGAGCTCTGAACAACTCGCTCAAAAGGGATATCCAATGGTTACACATGGATTCTTGTGGCATAGCTTATATATTGGAGAATATTTTATCAATATCCCAATGTGGGATATCACAAGGTTGAAATCTAGTGTTTATCTTCTTCAAATATTCTCGTAAAATCAAGGTGTGTGGATAGCATCAGAGATATTACACTTGAAGGATTCCTTGGTGAGATCCTTGCATTTTAGATCAAATTTAGGGCTACCTTGCTTGGAGAAATTGGCCAAGAGGAAAGAGGAAGAAATCCTTTGAATTGGATCTTCCTAGATCAAGCCTTGAAGATTGGAGATCAAGAGTTGAAGATTGGTGATCTATGACTTGAAGCTTGTAGATCAAGTTTTGGAATAGGAGATCTATCATTACCTGGGAGTTTTGAATTTGCTCCAAGGTAGTCTTCTTCTATCTTTAATTCATTTGGTTGCATAAATTGATCTAAGGAGATACATATTATTTGTATCTCCTCCCACTTTCAAGTGGTATCAGAGCCACGATTTATGCACCTTTTGAACTAAGCCTTGATTGATTCATGTGATGGATTGATGAGAAACTTGTTGACCTTGATTTTATTTTGATGAATTGGAGGTCATCAAGTATTTGTTTGTGGCTTGATTGTTGGATTAGATCTATATTGTTAGCTTAATTTTGAATTTAGCTATCTTTTATCCATTCCTAATGGATTAGATTGATTAATCTAAAGCATAGATGATGTTATTTTTGGAGTTTGATTCCTTGTGGATGATCATTGATGTGTTGATGTTTTGAAAACCTAGAAATCACATTGAAAATGGCTCAAAACACTACGAAATGAAATAAAAAATTGAAAACATGCGAAGAAGCAACAGGCTTGGTGTCACAGGGGTTTGTACTTAGACAAATTTTTCACCAAAAACTTGCCCACTGTGCGGCCTAGTCGCCCCAACGACTAGTCAGCCTACTTGATCCGCCCGACGGGTACTTAGTGTTTTGAGAGTTTGAGAGAATTTCGCACACAAGCAAGGCATACAAGCACGTAAGTAATTAGGAACACTGAATTACGAGACAACTCCCAACCTTGTATTTTATTCCTCAATTTCAAAG
>JACFYI010003466.1:154086-170364 GCA_014898755.1 Handroanthus guayacan | reverse complement strand
TAAACGGATATCATAAATCATATGTCATATTCATGTCAATAAAGCTTATAAGGCCAATTCAAAAGTTTGGTGTTACCCTTATCACTTCACTTACAACTCCGAGCCGAAGCTCAAGGAGAGTCATAAACGTACAACTCTGAGCCAAAGCTCAAGGAGAGTTAATACATACAACTCTGAGCCAAAGCTCAAGGAGAGTCAAAACTCACAGCTCTGAGCTGAAGCTCAGGAACAGTCATACGTATACGAGACACAGCCGCCGCAGCACGGTCGACCATGAGTCTCATACGTAATCCTTCAAGACCTTATCTCCAGGGCCCATCCGGTCTATCCAACATAAATACAAACATATAGGCTTGAAACATATAGAACATTTGATTATTCAATAAGGCCATTTTAGCATAATTTTTTGTTGGCCATCGATTTCAAATAAACAATTCAGAATAGGCCAAACATATCAATCGATCATTTTAGAATTCGACTATGGACTAGAGGGTTTTTATTTCAAACTCGTATTACATTAATAAGATTAGATATGGACTTTGCGTTACGTAAAATAGGGTTTGAAAACATGAAAAAATCAAGTTGGAACCGAAACTAGGCGCTTGGGCGCGAAAATGGGCGCTCAAAACAAGAGTTTGGACTGAGAGCTGGGTGCTTGGGTTCCCATACGTGAGCTTAAGCGCTGGTGAATAGTAATTTCTGCGCTTGGGAGCTCATATGCGCGCTTGGGCGCTCACTCTCGGGTTTGAAATCCGATTTTTCGTCTTTTTATTTTCTTTGAATTTTTTATCCAAAAATACATTTTTGAGGTTCTTAAATACATAAAAGCATTTATAAAATATCGTTTCGGGTTTTGGTTTTGAAATTTTTCGAGAGATCATTTCAATGTCAAAACGTACATTTTTGTCCATATCACCCGTTTTCAATCAATTTTTTAGTTCGTTTCTCTTCTCAGTCCATGGTCCATCATTCAAAACTCAATACAAAGCATCAGAATAGGAGTCAAGAGGGTTCATTAAGCTTTGGATTTACATATTCAAGAGGTAGAGCTTATTAAAGCAAGAACAACAAAGCATCAACACAAGCTCATGGCAAATACATATCAATGGAGCAAGAGATTCAACAATACGATATCATAACCATTCGGTCAAGGAAAGAACGAACAACATATGCTCACAAGAAGTTGAGGAAAGCCATTAGTCTTACCTCTATGAAGCTAAACTTGAGTATATAAGTGATCCAAGCTTATAGCCACACCTATAACCATATCTATATTCATGTCAAGATCTATATAACATACCATTAACCATCCTTAGACATGAATCTTAAACCACTTACTTAGAGTTTAGGTTGAGTGCTTTACCACCTTAAATCCCCCTTAAACCAAAAATCGATTTTGAGAGAAGTGAGAGTGCAAGTGATACAAAGAGTTTGAAGTGTTTGTAAAATTTTTCTGCAGAAATTCTAGTCCATCATAGGGCTTATTTATAGAGTGATCTTGGGGCCAAAGTGAGAGAATCAAATAGTTGGAGCCCCTCAAAACAATTACCAATCTTTAGGGGGCAGATAGGGTGGCTTATTTGACACCATGTGATGGATGGATGGGTTGAAAATCCTATCCAAAGATAGCTAGGATGGCTGCTGCGGCTGCCCTCTACTGATCAGATTTCCTTTTCCTTTTCATTTCAATTTTTGAGTTTCAATTGGTGTCCAAATAGTCAACAAAAGTGGCTATGGGTTAGATTATGTTTTAGCTTAGTTTTGGGGCTTGTTTAAATACAAATCGAGGCTCTTTTGAGTCGAAACGTGACGAGAAAATAAAACTTGGTTACTTGAAAATCATTTGGATGCACGAAACATATTTTGATTTCAAAACGATGCTTGTAATTTTAAATCAAATGAATTTTCAAAAAATCGATAATTCAAAAATTTCATTTTAGGGAAATTCTTGAGGTGTCACAACAAGAATATGAAGCAGTACAGGTCTTGTCATCCATATGTAGAATTGAGATGACAGGGTCCAAAAACGAAAGCCAGATGACTTTGGTAGCCCTCCGAGTACCACACTTGCCAAGTATGCCAAACAAAAGAACATAAAAAGAGATCGTGCTCAAGAGAAAAAGTCCATACCTCAATGAAAAAAAGCCAAACCTTAACAAAAAAAAAAAGTCAGACCAAAAGAAAAAGAGGTCAGGCCTCAACTTAAGATGAAGGCATGCGAAAAGTAGTTAATTTGTTACACCTTGTATAATTTTCCTGTTGGACGTTTAAACTGTTGATATTAATTGTAGTTAATTTTGTTGCTCTTTGTACACTTATTTTGCACTTACTATGTTCATATTTAACTTACAATGTTGATATTATGTGTACTTAGAATTGTCCCACTTTGTATACTTATTCTGTTGATGTTTATGTTATCTTAATTGTTGATAAACAATACTGAAGAGTGTACTTAGTTGGTAAATAGCATATTGAAAAAGTCCTCTTGATCAAAGTTGGAGAGGAATCAGATGTGAATGAGTCATCAAGCCCAAATCCTTTTGCAGGGAGGAAGGAATATAGAGGTCGGGACCTGGTTATGGATGAAGAGTGAGAGGTCATCAACAGATTTGTTGATAGAGATAATCTGAAGTAACAAAATTTTCTTCTGATTTTCTATTATTAAAAATCAATAAATGGTGCTTTTACTTTACAATCAGTAACCTTTACTTGTAGAGGGACTATTTGGGGGTTGGAAAATACATTTTCGATGGCCAGGACATGCATGAGTTTCTATTTAGGAAGGAACTTTCTGGATTCACTTTAGATTGCTACATCTCTATATTATGCAGCCACCACGACATGTCATTTATCTCGGCGGCAGCACAGGTATAGACTAATCATCTTCTTGTTCATAGCAAGAAATAATCATGAAGATCAGGGAATGCAATGTGGCAGATATAGAAGATTTCATTAGCACATTTAGTTCGTACACAATCGAACAGCTAAAGGAGATAACAATGGATGTTTTGAATAAGCCTCGTTACATTATACTATCGGCTAATCCTAGAGGTCACTAGTTCTTGCTTGCCCTAGACATATCAAGAAAGAAACTACTGGACATAACAAATTCTTCAAGAAAATGAATCTAAGTTGTGAAAACTATAAACAATACTTTTAAAAACGTTTTAATAGAGTAGAATCCTTCAACGATGTTTTGAATATATTTTAGAGAGATGAAATCCATGAGGTATTTGGAAATATTTTAAGGAAAATGAAACATAACCAATATTTGAAAGATATTTTCGAGGAGTGAAAATAACAAACAATACTTTGAAAACACTTTTAAAAAATGAAACTACGGACGATATTTTGAAAACTTTTCAAAAGTGGATTTTTGAGGCAAAATGGAGTTAAAATCATGAAAAGGATTCAAGAATAAACCAAGTATACATATTTTATAAAACAAGTCAAGTAAGCCCATGTTTACATTTTTTCAACATGACAATACGTATACAATAATATCCAAAATTACCAAATACTAAGTTATCAAATGAATGATCAAGCAAAAGAAATGACCACAATCATATCGAATGTCCATAATAATCATCAAACAAGACAAGGAGTCCATGACAATCCAACAAGAAATAACAACAACGAATTCAAACTCATGCTCATTGCAATCGAAACAAGGGAATGAAATCATGATACAAAAGATTTCATTATTATGAGCATAAGGGATAGCCATAATTCTTACCTTTGGTCCTTAACCTTTAAGTCCCAAGATGATATTGAGATCGACTAATTTTTTGAGTTAATTTGGCCTATAAATATCAAGATCAATTGAGTACTAGACCACATTTTTATATCTTATAAAATCTATTATTCAATTCCGGCAGTAAATTTTCTGACCATTTTAAAAATACATCCCATTGAGTTAAAATGGAAAATTTAGTTCTACGACTATCTAGACTCGACAAACTTTCCAAAAGTACTTTTATATTAAAAATTCGATGAGTAAATTTTCAGTGATAAATTTTTAAAGTTGACCTATGATTCTGTCATAACCCCAAGTCAATTTAACATGTTCGATTTTAATAACTTTTCTGAGAAGAATGCTTCATGGACTTCAAAGATTCTTGTAACGTCCCGGGATCCCGGTGCACTTCTGCCCCAGTTTCCTGGACATTACTCACATTCGATAATAGGAATAGTTTAACTAAATACTAAAATCAATATGAACACATTTAAAAAGAATTTATCTCAAATATATTATATTTAATGAATTTATCTTAAATATATTTATTTCTATTAAACTTATTTTAAATATTTCCATAAATCTTATATTGAATATTTCAATAAAACTTACTTCGAATATTTCAATAAAACTTATGTTTTTATTACTTCAATTAAAATTGTTTATAATTATTTCAATAGAACTTATTTTAAATATTTCCATAAAACTTTTCTTAAATTTTTCAATAGAACTTAATTTAAATATTTATATAAAGCTTATTTTAATATTAGCCAACATTCTATCATCATTTCGTGCAAAAATAACAGTTAATACTAAAACGTAAAATTTCATAAAACTTAACTTAGCTATAATTTACATTATTTACAAAATTCTAAGCTCACGACATACTAACTAACTCTATTTTACAATCACACTTTAATTTACATATTAATGTACACTAGGCATAACATTAAATCTATGTAAATACAACTCGAACTACTAAAAAAACATCCTAATCTAGAGACTCGGTAGATAGGTAGCCTACGATCTCGCCATGAGTATAGGTGCTCGTGTAGAGAAACCATCCTCCCGGTGCCCTAGATACTAAAAACTGTACATGGACAGAGAACTCAATGCTCACGCGCCGCTCATGATCATCCACCACAAAAAGAAAAGGAAAACACAGCCTCAAATCTGGATTACTCATCTACATATAATAAAGAACACTAAAGTAAGTCGAGAGACTTAGTAAAAATCATAACTGGAAATCAAGGAATAGAACTCAAGAAATTAGTAAGAGATGTCGAGTTAAACGTTGACATTCACATCAAAGGTGACAATTCAACCTAACACAAAATGTGAGTTCGAAAATTCAAATCGTATGATGAATGTCGAAATCAATTAGGCTGAACTAGTGTTTGGTGAATCTGTCACCCTTATATCTTCAAACAATATCAACCTTATCCCTCCATTTTTCCTCTCGGGTGGCCGCCCGAATAAGCCAATAAACAATAGGCACGGTCGGCCGTGTGCCGAGCATAACTATTCAAAAACCTACCTCCAAGTTTCCTCCTAGCTACCTCAACAGTAGAGAAGTCCCAAGTGTTAGGTTGACGTGCTGTAACGCCCAACCAAATCTCCCTTGAGGTTCTTGGGGCCCAACAATCATGCAATAAGTTTTTCGTTTGTGGAGCATTAAAAAAAATAGTAAAATGATGTCGAATTCCAATAATCGAACTAAGAAAAATTTGGGAATGCGAATAGGATATAAGAATTCTAATTGGATCATCATATTAGATTTAACGGATTTAGAGGATGAATTTTTAAAGGTTGTTTTAAGGAAATCACCAAACAACTTAAGTTTTGAGAAATTCTGGTGCGGCAGTAATTTTCCAAGCTATTTTAAAAATGTGATTTAGTAAGTTAAATTTGGAAATTTGGTTCTATGGTTAATTAGACTTGATAATATTTCCAACGGTGGTTTTATATTGAAAATCCAATGAATAAAACTTTAGGTATAAATTTTTAAAATTGACTCAAGAATCTGCCGAATTCCCAAATCAACTGGATATGTTTGAGTTTACAAAATTTTCTGGGTTGATTCCTTCAGGTGTTTCTGAAATTCTTGAGCCTATTATAATCTACACTTAATAAGGTTTCTAACCTATATTTTTGGGTTCGATTTGGTGAAGAAATGAGTGGTTTCCATCGAGTTAAAGTTAGAGGATATGTTAGGACAGGTTCCAGTAAGTGCCATGTTACCTGAATACAATAGCAAGTTCAATTTAAATGGGATTTTTGGCCTTTTTTCTTCATGGATGGGTGATTCTTGATTCTAATGACAACTACACTTCATAAAGTTTCAAATGGTATATTCTTTAGAATTTTTGGATATATGTATTATCAGTTATGGATTTTTAAACTTAAGATCATGACGGAGACATCCCCTATCTTTGCTAAACGGGCATGTTCATTCTGAATTAAATTTTCTCCCATTTCCCTCCTTATTTTCAGGCGATTCTTGATTCTATCATCATCTAGACTCAAATAAGTTTCTAACGGTACCTTATATGAAATTTTTCGAGTTGTAAAAGTGGTGTTTTCGATTTTTCTAAATGAGATAAGTATTCTGTTCCAGCTACCCGAGAACAACCAAAGTTTTCCAACGTCATTTATTTTAAAAAATCATCTAACCACTAAATCCAAGTGATGATCCACTACCATCTTTATAACCCTAAGGTCAAGTTCATGGTTCTCTAAGTTCAAGCCAAGTTTTACTCCAATAACAATATCAACAATCATATGAGAAAAATCAATCAATCATCACAACAAGCCATAACCAATTTTAAAGCCAAAGCAATCAATCTCATAGCAAGAACATCAATCCATGGATCAAGAAAAGAAAATGGAACCATGATCTAAAAATTATGAATAAGAGGGTAGAGTGTTATGATTTTTACTTTTTGTTGTGGCTTAGCTTGAGGGTTTCCAACTATCTACTTCAATCAATCCACTAGAGCCTATCATAGAAAGAGATCTCTTAAGTTTCACATAATTCTAACAAATCATCTTACTAAAGCACAACCAAACCTTACCTAAACTTGCTAATTTGAGGATAAGAGAGATCCCTAGCAATATCCCTTAGGTTTATATGGAGAAATATGGATTGAAAGTGGTTAAAATCTCTTCTCTTGTTTTTTTCTTCTTCTTATTTTCAGTTTTTAGAGTGAGAAAAGTGGTTGAATATGGATTGTTTTATCTCTCATTCTTTCTTTATGTATATACACTCTAATGTACATACATGTATGTATTTTTCAATAGTATAATACTTAAGATTTATTGAAAGAAATAACGATGTTGGAAATGACCTAAGCCATAAGGTAAATGAAATGTTCTAGAAGCTTAATTGACACATGCTCTTATTTTTGCTTTTATCACATAGTGGGTGTGTGTGTGGGTGTGTTTGGCCAGCTGCTGAACCATTTTTTTTTTCCAAAAAAATTGAAAATGGGCTTGGCTTGTGGGCTTAAAAACTTAACAAGGTGTTGGGCTTAATTCCTTAGGTCAATGGGCTTGGTTTTAGGTAAAAAATATCATATTCGGGCTACATTTGATTGAAATAATATTTTTAATTGCTAAACCGAAATAATTTCACCATTTTGAAGTTTTTCGGACAATAGCGATTAAAATGGCTCAAAACGGCGCTATATTTTGAAATTTTTAAAACTTAGGAGTAAAATGAAAATTTAAGAATCTTTGGATCTAAAATATTATTTTTGAAGTTAATAGGGTGCTCTTGGTAAATTTTTTCCAAAAGAAAAATTTTAAGACGAGTTTTTCTTCACCAAGAAATTGTAGCCGTAAAATGAAATAAGTTTCAAAACTAAGTATCTAAAAATATATAGTTATGGAAGGTTTTGGGAAAAAATAATAATTTCAATAATTTTTGAATATAAAATAGATTCTTTGAGAATGATAAAATATTTTTAATTGTGAGAAAAATCTCAAATCGGCGAAAAATCAATTACCGATTAAAATTTTCCTCAAAATGTTTCAAAACATTTATTAATTAAGTAAGAGAATTTAAGATTTAAATTAAGGGAATTCTCGGGTCTTTACAATTCTTGAGTCTATTATTATCTACATTTAATAAGGTTTCTAAAAAATATTTTTGGGGTTGATTTGGTGAAGGAAAGCTTGGGTTTCAGTGGTTTGAATTTGGGATATGTATTAGAGCATATTCCAGTAGGTTTCCTGCTTGCCGAGGAAACTGGCAACTTCGGATCAAATAGTATTTTTGGTCTTTTTCCTTCATGGATATGGGTAGTTATTGGTTCTGATGATAACTGCACTCAATAAGGTTTCAAATCGTGCAAATTTTTGATTTTTTGGATATGTGGAGTTCCAGTTATGAATTTTTGAAGTTAGGGTTATAACATAGGCCTCCCCTGTTTTGGCCGAAATGGCAAGTTTGATTCAAATGAATTTTTTTACCACTTCTCTCCTTGTTTTCAAGTGATTCTTGATTCTAACATCATATAGACTTGAAGATATTTCTAACGATAGCTTATATGAAATTTCTGGAGTAGCAGAAGTGGTGTTTTCAATTTTTTGAAGTGAAGTGAGTGTTCTGCCCAAGGTACCCGAGAGAAACCAATGTATTCAAATTTCATTTAATTGAAGAAATCATTCAACCACTAAGTTTAAATGATGATCCACTAAGTTTTTTATATCCTAAGGTCAGATTTATGGTTCCATAAATACAAGCTAGATCATACTTCATCAAGAACAATAAGATAGAAAATTAAGTAGCTTAACAAGCACAAGTTCATAATAATCAAGGAAGCATCTTAACAAACATGCTAACAAACATATCTTTTCTGAGTTTCTTCAAGAATATGAAACCATGAACAAAACATGAAGGCCAAGAAGAAGGGAATATCATGATCTTTACCTTTCTTACCTTAACAACTTCAAATATTTAGAGTTTCTCCTCAAGATCTTTCTATAAATCCCACATCAAAGAAGAACCCCCTTTAGGTTCACTTGAATAAACAATCTAACCACTAAAATCTAAACCAAATCTTACCAATTTTTTTTAATTTTTTATCCAAAAATACATTTTTTGAAGTTCTTAAATACGTAAAAATATTTATAAAATAGCATTTCAAGTTTTTGGTATTAAGAATTTTCGAGAGATCGTTTCAACGTCAAAGCGTACGGTTTTGTCCATATCCTTTGTTTCTAATCAATTTTTTAGTTCGTTTTCTTCTCTTAGTCCGTGGTCCAACATTCAAGTTCAATCCAAAGCATCAATAAAGAGTTCGAGATGATTCAATCAGCTTCAGATTTGTTCATATTTCAAGGATTTGAGCATGACATAACAAGAATGACATAACAATAAGATCTTTCATGCTCAACACATCAAGGATATCAAGTTCTCAATAGCTCAACACGCTCGATCAAGATAGGAAAGCGGTAAATACATGCTCCTGGCGAAGAGAAGAAACTATAAATCTTACCTCTTGTAGCTAGTATTGGAGATACAAACGTTTCAAGCTTAGTTCCTCAAACCTAAGATCACAATACTTATATCAAGTTCTATACATAACCATCATGTTAATCATTCTTATACCATATCTTATGAGCTTACTTACCGAGAGTTTATGAAGATAAAACACCACCTAGAATCCCCTTAAAAGTTGAAATCGGATTTTGAGATGAGGAAGAGAACACAATGTGTTTTGAGAGAAATTTCTAAGTGTTGAGATGCAAATTTTTTGCAGAAGCTTAGGAGGCATATTTGGCTTATTTATAGATGGGATTTGGGGGTCAAAATGAGAGAATCAAAGAGTTTAAACCCTTCAAAACAATATCCAACAATAGAGGTGGTAGATAGGTGGCTAATGGACATTATAAGATAGATGGATGGGATCAAAAATCCCATCCATGGCTGCTACAGAGCTGCTATGTGACTACCCTCTTTTCTTCAGATTTCTTTTGCCTTTTTCTTTTATTTTTTTGAACTCATTTGGTGTCCAAATGGTCAACAAAAGAGGCTATATGTTTTGGCTAAGTTTTGGGTTTGTTTAAACACAAATCGGGGCTCGTTTGAGTCGGAACGTGACGAGAAAGCGAAACTTGGTTACTTGAAAAACGTTTGGATGCACGAAACATATTTTGATTTCAAAACGATGCTTGTGATTTTAAATCAAATGAATTTTTGAAAAGTCGATGATTCAAAACTTTCATTTTAGGGGAATTTTTGGGGTATCATAGCTTACTACTCAAGAGAAAAATTATTTCGTTTCAACACTCTTTCGGTCTATGCATAAATGCAGTCTATCCTGGGTACACTTTACACGTTGTTACATGTACCATTTCCCATAATATTAAGTACACTTTGTAAATCATACTATGTTCACTTCAAAGACATCAATATACCTCCCTAAACTATCACATGGCCATATTTAATTAGTTTTACAGATACTAGGATTAAAGTAATCGTCCAATGCTCATTCTTTCCACAACTTTTTAAAAGTAAGGAATGTCATATACAACCATAAATGATAACCTCGTTTTGAGGCCCTTTGGGTCTATGTACAAATGATGTACAAAATAAGCAGATTTTAAGAGTGATTCTATGTCCAATTTCCCTTGACCCGAAGTACACCTATTATTCAAGAGGAAAATTGTTTCATTTTGAGGCCTTTCGGGTCTATGTATAAATACAGTGTATTCTGGGTACACTTTACACATCATCATAGTATCATTTCCCATAATACTAAGTACACTTCGCAAATCAAACTATGTTCACTTCACAAAGGTCAATATACCTCCCAAAACTATCACATGGTCATATTTAATTAGTCATACGGATATTAGGATTAAAGTAGTCGTCCAATGCTCCTTCTTTCCACAACTTTACAAAACTAAGGAGTGTTATATACAATCATAAATGATAACCTCATTTTAAGCCCTTTGGGTCTATGTATAAACGATGTGTATAATAAAAAGACTTTAAGAGTGATTCTATGTGCAATTTCCCTTGATCCGAGGTATGCCTTTTATTCAAGAGAAAAATGGTTTCGTTTTGAGGCCCTTCGGGTCCACGTATAAATGCAGTGTATCCTGGGTACACTTTCAACGTTGTCATACTACCATTTCCCATAATACTATGTACACTTCGTAAATCAAACTATATTCACTTCACAAACGTCATTATAACTCCCTAAACTATCATATGGTCATATTTTTTGTTTTAAGGATATTAGTGTTAAAGTAGTCGTCCAATGCTCCTTCTTTCCACAACTTTGTAAAACTAAGGAGTGTTATATACAACGATAAATGATAACCTCGTTTTAAGGACCTTTGGGTCTATGTATAAACGAAGTGTATGAAAAGCCGACTTTAAGAGTGATTCTATGTGCAATTTACCTTGACCCGAAGTACACCTATTATTCAAGAGGAAAGTCGTTTCATTTTGAGGCCCTTCGGGTATGCGTACAAATGCAGTGTATTCTGGGTACACTTTACACATCGTCATGGTACTATTTCCCATAATACTAGGTGCCCTTCGTAAATCAAACTATGTTCACTTCACAAACGGCAATATACCTCCCAAAGCTATCACATGGTCATATTTAATTAGTCATATGGATATTAGGATTAAAGTAGCCGTCTAATGCTCCTTCTTTCCCCAGTTTTGCAAAACTAAGGAGTGTTATATACAACCATAATAACCTCATTTTGAGGCCCTTTGGGTCTATTTATAAACGATGTGCATGATAAACAGACTTTAAGAGTGATTCTACGTGCAATTTCCGTTGATCCGAAGCATGCCTATTATTCAAGAGGAAAATAGTTACGTTTTGAGGCCCTTCGGGTCTATGAATGCAGTGTATCCTGGGTACACTTTACATGTCGTCTTACTACTATTTTCCATAATACTCAGTACACTTCGTAAATCAATGTATGTTCACATCATAAACGTCAATATACCTCTCTAAACTATCACATGGTCATATTTTATTAGGTATACAGATAATAGGATTAAAGTAGTCATCCAATGCTCCTTCTTTCCACAACTTTGTAAAACTAGAGGTGTCAAAGTGGGCCGGGCTGGAACCGCTTACTGTTTATAGGCGAGCCGGGCCGAACCGGCCCACCTATAGGTTCCATCCGGGCCCAATATTTTGGGCCTGGGACCGGCCCGGACCGGAACTGGAACCGGGACCGGACCGAATGAACCGCTTAAAATTAAAAAAAAAAGATAAAACTTAAAAAAAAAAACTAATGAAATAAAATACAATAAAGTAAAATTTTAAAAAATAAAAGAAAAATGTGAAATTATTGAAATGAAATAAAATAAAATAAAATAATTTTTTTTAATGTTTGTTAAATCATTTAATTTAATTTTAATATTTGAAAAATATTATACTTTATAAAAATTCAAGACGTAATATTATGTAAGTGTTTGTTGAAAATATTATATTTCTAAAATATACAACTAAAACAGTGCTTTAAAATATTATATTATGTTAATACTTAAAAAAATTAATTACTTTAATTTTCATTATATTAATAAAATATGTTTTATATAAAATATGTGGTAAAACTAATGAATTGAAATAAAATAAAATAAAATAAGGTACCTTTATTTATTGTTTGTTAAATTATTTAATTTAATTTTAATATTTGAAAAATATTATACTATATAAAACTTTCAAGACGTAATATTATTTAAGTGTTTGATGAAAATGTTATATTTCTAAAAAATACAACTAAAACAGTGCTTTAAAATATTATATTATGTTAATACTTAAAAAAAATTAATTACTCTAATTTTCATTATATTAATAAAATATGTTGTATATAAAATATGTGGTAAAACTAATGAATTGAAATGAAATAAAATAAAATAAGGTACCTTTTTTTAATGTTTGTTAAATTATTTAATTTAATTTTAATATTTGAAAAATATTATACTACATAAAACTTTCAAGACGTAATATTATTTAAGTGTTTGATGAAAATATTATATTTCTAAAAAATACAACTAAAATAATACTTTAAAATATTATATTAAGTTAATACTTTGAAAAAATTATTTTAAATTACTTTAATTTTTGTCATGTTAATAAAATATGTTATAAATAAAATTTATGGTATTTCTTTTTATATTTTTAAGAGTTATTTGAACTAAACAAATGAAAAATTGCTTATTTCTTCCTATTTATTTCAATTATATCAAGAATTGCTTAAAAAAATTAAAAAAGAAAAAGCCAACCCATTTAACCCTTTAGCCTCGTCCCATTTAGCCCGTTTAAGGCCTATTTAATTTGGAACCGTTTAGCCTGTTTAAGGCTCATTTAGCCTGAAACCGTTTAGGCCTGGCCCCATAAATAATAGGGTCGATTAGGGGCCGGGCCTCCCAAAAAATATTTCAGCCCGCTTAAGCCCGGAACCGGTGCGGGCCGGGCTAAACGGTTTCGTGAGCCGGCCTGGCCCGTTTGACATCTCTATGTAAAACTAAGGAGTGTTATATACAACCATAAATGATAACCTCGTTTTGAGGCCCTTTGGGTCTATGTATAAACGAAGTGTATAATAAGCAGACTTTTAGAGTGATTCTATGTGCAATTTACCTTGATCCGAAGTATGCCTATTATTCAAGAAGAAAGTTGTTTCGTTTTGTTGCCCTTCGGGTCTACGTATAAATGCAGTGTATCCTGGGTACACTTTACAAGTCGTCAAAGTACCATTTCCTATAATACTAAGTACACTTCGTAAATCAAACTACATTCACTTCACAAACGTCAATATACTTCCCTAAACTACCACATCGTCATATTTAAGTAGTTATACGGATATTAGGATTAAAGTAGTCATCCAATGCTCCTTCTTTCCACAACTTTGTAAAACCAAGGAGTGTTATATACAACCATAAATGATAACCTCGTTTTGAGGCTCTTTGGGTCTATCTATAAACGAAGTGTATAATAAGCAGACTTTTAGAGTGATTCTATGTGCAATTTACCTTGATCCGAAGTATGCCTATTATTCAAGAGGAAAGTGGTTTCGTTTCGTGGCCCTTCGGGTCTATGTATAAATGCAGTGTATCCTGGGTACACTGCACATGTCGTCAAAGAACCATTTTCCATAATACTAAGTACACTTCGTAAATCAAACTACGTTCACTTCACAAACGTAAATATACCTCCCTAAACTATCACATGGTCATATTTAAGTAGTTATACGGATATTAGGATTAAAGTAGTTGTCCAATGCTCCATCTTTCCACAACTTTGTAAAACTAAGGAGTGTTATACACAATCACAAACGAGAACCTCATTTTGAGGCCCCTTAGGTCTACGTATAAATGATGCGTATAATAAACAGACTTTAAGAGTGATTCTATGTGCAACTTCCCTTGATCCGAAGTCTGCTTATTATTCAAGAGGAAAATAGTTACGTTTTGAGGCCCTTCGGGTCCATGTATAAATGCAGTGTATCCTGGGTACAATCCACACGTTGTCATACTACCAATTCCCACAATACTAAGTACACTTCGTAAATCAAACAATGTTCACTTCACAAACGTCAATATACCTCCCTAAACTATCATATGGTCATATTTAATTAGTTATGCGGATATTAGGATTAAAGTAGTCGTCCAATGCTCCTTCTTTCCACAACTTTGTAAAACTAAGGAGTGTTATAAACAACCATATATGATAACCTCATTTTGAGGCCCTTTAGGTCTATGTAGCAACGATGTGTATAATAAGCAGACTTTAAGAGTGATTCTATGTGCAATTTCTCATGATCCGAGGTATGCCTATTATTCAAGAGGAGAATGGTTTCGTTTTGAGGCTCTTCGGGTCTACGTATAAATGCAGTGTATCCTGGGTACACTTTACACGTCGTCATACTACCATTTCCCATAATACTATGTACACTTCGTAAATCAAACTATGTTCACTTCACAAACGTCAATATAACTCCCTAAACTATCATATGGTCATATTTAATTAGTTTTACGGATATTAGGATTAAAATAGCCATCCAATGCCCCTTCTTTCCACAACTTTGTAAAACTAAGGAGTGTTATATACAATGATAAATGATAACCTCGTTTTGAGGACCTTTGGGTCTATGTATAAACGAAGTGTATAAAAAGCAGACTTCAAGAGTGATTCTATGTGCAATTTACCTTGACCCGAATTACACCTATTATTCAAGAGGAAAGTCGTTTCGTTTTGAGGCCCTTCGGGTATACGTACAAATGCAGTGTATTCTGGGTACAAATGCAGTGTATTCTGGGTACACTTCACACTTCGTCATCGTACCATTTCCCATAATACTAGGTACATTTCGTAAATCAAACTATGTTCACTTCACAAACGTCAATATACCTCCCAAAACTATCACATGGTCATATTTAATTAGTCATATGGATATTAGGTTTAAAGTAGTCGTCCAATGCTCCTTCTTTCCCCAACTTTGCAAAACTAAAGAGTGTTATATACAACCATAAATGATAACCTCGTTTTGAGGCCCTTTGGGTCTATGTATAAATGATGTGTATAATAAACAGACTTTTAGAGTGATTCTACGTGCAATTTCCATTGATCCGAAGTATGCCTATTATTCAAGAGGAAAATAGTTACGTTTTGAGGCCCTTCGGGTCCATGTGTAAATGCAGTGTATCCTGGGTACACTCTACACGCGTCATACTACCATTTCCCATAATACTAAGTGCACTTCGTAAATCAAACTACGTTCACTTCCCAAACGTCAATATACCTCCCTAAACTATCATATGGTCATATTTAAGTATTTATACGGATATTAGGATTAAAGTAATCATCCAATGCTCCTTCTTTCCACAACTTTGTAAAGCTAAGGAGTGTTATATACAACCATAAATGAGAACCTCATTTTGAGGCCCTTTAGGTCTATGTATAAGTGGTATGTATAATAAACAGACTTTAAGAGTGGTTCTATGTGCAATTTCCCTTGATCTGAAGTATGCTTGTTATTCAGACTATCACATGGTCATACCTAAGTAGTTATACGAATATTAAGATTAAATTAGTCATCCAATGCTCCTTATGTCCACAACTTTGTAAAACTAAGGAGTGTTATATATAACCATAAATGACAACCTCGTTTTCAGGCCCTTTGGGTCTATGTATAAATGATGTGTATAATAAGCAGACTTTAAGAGTGATTCTATGTGCAATTTCCCTTGATCCGAAGTATGCCTATTATTCAAGAGGAAAATTGTTTCATTTTGAGGCCCTTTGGGTCCATGTATAAATGCAATGTATCCTGGGCACACTTTACATGTCGTCATAGTACCATTTCCCAAAACACTAAGTGCACTTCGTAAATCATACTATGTTCACTTCACAAACGTCAATATACCTCCCTAAACTATCACATGGTCATATTTAAGTAATTACATGGATATTAGGTGTGACACCCGAGGATTTCCTTAACGAACAAATTTCAAAATTTACCAATTTTGGGAATTTAAAACGAATTCGAGAAAATAA
>JACFYI010003466.1:124297-153986 GCA_014898755.1 Handroanthus guayacan | reverse complement strand
AGGCTCCTAAGCTGTGAACGATGGTCTGATCAAGTCTGGTTGGTTTAAGTTTTTGGTACTGTAGCAAGCCTGTATTAGCTCAACTAGACTTTTGATGTGATGAGTTGTAAATACGACTTTTGGACTTATGATCTGTAAATATAGATAGTTGAGCATGTTTTGGGAAAATCATGTAAATGTACACTCATTTTGGGTATGAATGAGATTCTTGATGATTTTAGTTTGTTTGTGCATGTGAATTTATGTTTATGGTTATTAGTATGACCGTTCGACCGCGAGTGACGTTCCGGACCGTGAGGCGGGCGGGTTATCCCGATCCGGGGCGCCACATTAGGATTAAAGTAGCTGTCCAATGCTCCTTCTTCCCACAACTTTGTAAAACTAAGGAGTGTTATATACAACCATAAATGATAACCTCATTTTGAGGCCCTTTGGGTCTATGTATAAACGATGTATATAATAAACAGACTTTAAGAGTGATTCTATGTGTAATTTCCCTTAATCTGAAGTACGCTTTTTATTTAAACTATCACATGGTCATATTTAAGTAGTTATACGAATATTAGGATTAAAGTAGTCGTCCAATGCTCCTTCTTTCCGCAACTTTGTAAAACTAAGGAGTGTTATATACAACCATAAATGATAACCTCGTTTTGAGGCCCTTTGTGTCTATGTATAAACGATGTATATAATAAGCAGACTTTAAGAGTGATTCTATGTGCAATTTCCCTTGATCTGAAGTGTGCTTTTTATTCAAACTATCACATGGTCATATTTAAGTAGTTATAAGAATATTAGGATTAAAGTAATCGTCCAATGCTCCTTTTTTCTGCAACTTTGTAAAACTAAGGAGTGTTGTATACAACTATGAATGATAACCTCGTTTTGAGGCCTTTTGAGTCTATGTATGAACGATGTGTATAATAAGCAAACTTTAAGAGTGATTCTATGTGCAATTTCCCTTGATCTAAAGTATGTTTATTATTCAAGAGAAAAATTATTTCGTTTTGAGGCCCTTTGGGTCCTTATATAATTGCAGTGTATCCTGGGTACACTTTACATGCTGTTATAGTACCGTTTCCCATAATACTAAGTACACTTCGTAAATCAAACTATATTTACTTCACAAATGTCAATATACCTCTCTAAACTATCACATGGTTATATTTTAGTAGTTGTACGGATTTTCAGATTAAAGTAGTCATCCAATGCTCATTCTTTCCACAACTTTGTTCAACTAAGGAGTGTTTTATACAACCATAAATGATGACCTCGTTTTGAGGCTCTTTGCTTCTATGTATAAACGATTTGTGTAATAAGTGGACTTTAAGAGTGATTCGATGTGCAATTTCCCTTAATCTGAGGTACACTTATTATTCAAGAGAAAAATTATTTTGTTTTGAGGCCTTTTGGATTTATGTATAAACGCAGTGTATCCTGTGTACACTCACATGCCATTACATGTGCCATTTCCCTTAATATTAAGTACACTTTATAAATCATAATATGTTCACTTCACAAATGTTAATATGCCTCCCTAAACTATCACATGGTCAAATTTATTTAGTTATACGGATATTAGGATTAAAGTCGTCGTCCAATGCTCCTTCTTTCCACAATTTTGTAAAACTAAGGAGTGTTTTATACAACCACAAACGATAACCTCGTTTTGAGGTCCTTTGGATCTATGTATAAATGATGTGTATAATAAGTTGTCACGCCTCAGGCCTAGGGGGTCGGGATACGAGATTGGCCTGAGAATCTGTCGTGCACAACCTGAAATTGAACTTTCAACAACTTGCTTAGAAAGGATATCCTATAGTTGCACGTAGATTCCTTGGCCCAATCTTATATATTGGTTGCTTTTCTCTTATTGTCCCAATGCAGGACATTACAATCACGCTTCCTTCAGAACGCGACATTTTCGTCGTGGTATAACAGAGCCTACGACCACCCACCAGAAGTTGGGACTTTAGAGGTGGCTCCCGTACATATAGCACTTTTCCCTGCAAGCTCAAAATGTGGCTCACATGCGCGTAGCACTTTACCCCGGGTAGCACTTTACCTCGCATAGCACTTTGCTCCTTTCGACTGGTGGTCGCCTCTAATACCATTTGTCATGCCCCAGGCCCAGGGGCCCCGGAAGTGAGATTAGCCTGAGAATTTACCATGCACGACCTAAAATTGAACTTTGAACAACTCGTTCAAAAGGGATATACAATGGTTGCACATAGATCCCTTGGCCCAATCTTATATATTGGTTGTTTTTCTCTTATTGTCCCAATGTGCGACATTACATAAGTAGACATTAAGAGTGATTCTATGTGTTATTTTCCTTGATCTGAAGTGCACTTATTATTCAAGAGGAAAATTACTCTGTTTTGAGGCCCATTGGGTCTACGTATAAAAGCAGTGTATCCTGGGTACACTTTGCACGTTGTTATATGTACCATTTCTTTTAATATTGAGTACACTTCACAAGTCATACTAGGTTCACTTCACAAATGTCATATATCTTCATAAACTATCACAGTCATATTTAAGTAGTTATATGGATATTAAGATTAAAGTAGCCATCCAATGCTCCTTCTTTCCACAACTTTTTGAAATAAGGAGTGTTTTATTCAATCACAAATGATGGCATAAGTTGTTGTGTATGTAAGTAATTATCTCCATCCATTTTAACGCATGTAAGAAAAATGTATGTATTTCTACTACTTTCATGGTATTTTTCCTAAAAAATGTTGTTGAAATAATAAATGAAATTCAAAACATAGCAATTATCCATTTTTGATAACATGTGTACATGAAATATACTATAACTGTACATAGTATGTATATAAAGTGCACCTTATTGTTATGTCATTTAAACCTTAAAACATAAAGAGCCTAAAAACGAAGTAATTAATGTCAACTGCCCATAAATGTATAATTAATGTTTGACTTTAGTTACAACTGCGCAGTGGCCTATAGTTAATGTATTATCATCGTTTTTTCCAGTTTATTTCTCTTTCTTGCATCATGGAGTATCCTTTTTTGGATTTTTTTCACAGATTTTCATGCTCTTTTCTTGTATAATGTAAAACATCATTTTTTTGCATTGGGGAGCCTGATAGTCGCCTTCGACTAGTGAGGTAATTATCCCAAATAGTCTCAAAATGAAAAATTCCATTTTTCATTTTTGCTGGACTTGATATTAAGAAAAATTGTACATACTATGATTTATTAAGTGTACCTATTATGCACACAGGTTATACTTCTAAAATGGTATCACATCTTTTCATCTTCTTCACATATTTTCCTGCCATTTTCTCATTTAATGCAAAAGGTCTTTTCAGCACAAACTGTTGTATTACTTCAGCATTGAAGACTATTGTTAGAAGCATTTACTGCCATTTTATTGTCTACAAAATGGAATGTTCAATGGAAACTTCACTATCACTTCTTTTTTGCCCCCTTTATCTTCTTTGAGAAAGACAAAACTGTTGAAAAAAAAACTATGAAAATAGAGCTAGTTCTTGAGATTGCTGATGATAAACTCAGGTACTTTAATGTTATAAAAAGGGCATTCTAGATGCATCTTTAGACGTATGTCATGGGTAACCCTTGGGATATTTCCACTTTTGAAGATGATGTGCACTTTACCTGGAATAGCATACATTCGAGCATGAACTAGGGGCCCAAAAAGTTCACCATGGAACAGTTACAAGACAAGTTTGAGGAGTTGCGGCTTCCTTATAACTTATTCTCGGGACTTTTTTCCTATCCCAGCATAACCGGGGATAGGACAACAAATGCAATAGGAGCTTCCCCTTATTTCTCTTTATTTCATGCTTGTGCTGCTAGGTATTTGAAATAAGGGAAGAAACATTGGGATTATCTGTGCATTATCTTCGATGAAGACTTGCCAAAGCCTCATAGGACTCCTTGGCTAATATTATTCATATTTAGTCTGATGTATTTATTTATTTTTTAAATATATGTGATTATTCAGATTCTCTGTGATGAGAGAACTCTTTTTAACTACTTTTATGTTATATTGCTTTTGTTTTGCCTTGCACTTGATCATTTGTGAGTAAAGTATACACTGCAGTTGCTTTTGATCGTCAGTCAAGTAATGTACACAAACTTTATACATCATATATTTAGTAAAATGCACATTATTTATGCAGAATTTGTACTTATCAATATGACAGAATACCATGAACACAAACTTAGAAAATATGAGAGTAGGAACGACGAAGATATGGATGACTAAAAAGTGAAGAGTGAAGTGTGAAGAAGAAGAAGAAGAAGAAGAAGAAGAAGAAGACAAGTGAAGAGTGAAGAAGAAGAAGCTGGAGTAAAGAAAGAGACGCTGGAGATAAAGAATGAAGAATAAAGAAGAAGAAAGAAGAAAGGTTTCTCTTACTAAACTTGAGGAGATGAGCAGAAAATATTACACTTGAGGGTATTTTTGACAATCCAAGGGAAAAGTAGAGAGTAACAAGAAAGTAGCAACAGGCTAATTTACACTTAATTAATTTGACTTTCCTCTCTTTCTTTTGTGCTTTTGCCTTTTTCTTTTCTTATCTTCGTGCAAAACCTTTTCCTCTTTTCCTGCTTTCACTCAAAAAATTGATTTAGACTTTCACTTTTAATTCCATCATCAGAAGCTTTAGTTTCAATTTCGCAACGGGCATTCATTCCCCTTTGGCGGAAATCACTGAAAGCTCCAGGAGGTCATTTTTAATTTCATCATGTCTATCAATGGAGTCTTAACCCACAAATTTACACTAGTTTTCAATATTTTGCCCAAACCATATTTTGCCTTTGCCATAGCAAAAAGTCGCTATGGATTTTGAGCCCTAGGTTTCTCTTAATTGGTTATTTTGTTTCTAGCTTGAAATAAATGAGTAACATATGGCTGAGAAGTCAAGTTTTAAACTTTGCACCTTCATCATTCTAGCTTAGAGAGATGAATACCGTCATAACCATCTTCTATTTCATGACTTTTTTTCCTTAGTTTTCTGCAAACTATATTGTCGAGAGGTATCCCCTTCTCTCTATTTTTTGATCTTTTATGTCTATATTCTACAATGATGTTGCAATAATCAACATGCAGTATGTTTTGTCCCCACTGGTGAATTAAGTTAAGTTAATGGATGTGGTTGATGTGCTTAAGTTATGAGCTTTTGTTAAATTTTGAAAGGATATGACAATTTGCTTTTGTATACAATTAAAGTACAAAGAGAGCAATTGAATCAAACTAAATTCATATTGTTAAAGATCAAGTGAATAACTGCAAGTAGGCTTTAGATTGCAGAAGTAAAGATAAAGGAAATCCATCTGCGAATAGTTGAAAACTTGATATCACTAACTTTTCGCAGTTATCTTCCGAATTGAATATTGAATTCTCCAACTGTTACTTGTCCTTTTGCAGTCAAATACTAAGTTCTCTTCATCCATAATCTTGTCGTCAAAGCTATTTTTAAGTTGGTATTGAGGCCATTTCCTAAGAAAATAAGGTAAATCCCAAGAAATTTTTTTGTCTTTTTCTAAGTAGTTTCTTTGTATATAAAATTATCCATTTTTGGATGTGTTTATGAGAATTGAAAACAAAGTACTTTAAATTTATATTTGCTACAGTTCTTTATCTTAAATGAGCTTAAATAATAGAGTCACATTGATTTAAGTAACTGTATGTAGATTTGGAGGAATGTTTTAGCCAATCATATTCAAGTTGCTCAATCCAAACCCAACTTACCATGAACGATTAGTGCCATCATAAAATCATATCTCACACGGACCCACATATTGTATTAATCTTCAATTTATTCAATTCAATTAAATTGTAGCAGCCATGCTCCCCGATAGAAGTTGGATCTATCATACAAAAGATTCAACTATTTGGGTTAGTAATGAATTCCAAGATGGAGTTGATGTCTTCATTCAATTTGTTAAAAAAAATCCAACAGCCTTCAATTCTGCACGTCATATTTTGTGTCCATGTACGAGGAGTAAAAATAGCTAAAGAATAGAAACGTTTTGGGTAGCTCAACATTTGTATAGCAACGGTTTTATGATTAACTATGTGGATTGGACAGCCCATGGTGAGGAACTTTGGGGCCCGAACAGTCTTAGAAATATGGTACATGAGGATATTGGAGATGAGAGAAATCCATACATGAATATGGCTATGGATGCTTTGGAAAATGGTGTTTATTCAAAAGATAATAATATGGAAGAAGAGCCTAATCCTTGAACTCAAAAGTTCTATGACTTGCTTAAAGATGCAGACGAGTCATTATGGGATGGTTGCAACAAACATACGATCTTATCGATCGTGACTCAACTATAGAATTTGAAATCAGAATTTGATATGAGGGAGAGTTATTGTGACCTAATTATTGCCATAATAAAGAGCATGATTCCTGATTTAGAAATGTTACCCGACAATTTTTTCAAGACAAAGAGAATAGTAAATGAACTTGGGCTGGGCTATGAGAAGATTAATGTTTGCCGAAATCATTGTATGTTATATTATAAGGAGTTTCAGAATCATACAGCTTGTTGTGTTTGTGGAGAACCACAGTACAAGCCAAAAAAAAAAAGAAATTGCAAGGAGAATCATACATGCGTTGGCATGCTTCTAGACTTCGTCAAGATGAGTCTCTTATCACGCATCCTTCAGACGTTGATGGATGGAAAACATTTAATATTTTCTATCCTGCATTTGCTAATGAAATCGGAAATGTCAGTCTTGGACTTTGTACTGATAGATTTAATCCATTCTCTAATTCGACATACTTATGTTGGCTTGTGTTTATTACTTCGTACAATCTTCCACCAAGCATGTGTACGAGAAGGGAGTGCATATTCCTTGGTCTAATCATTCCCGGACCAAAATTACCTGGCAAGAGTCTGGACGTTTATCTCAAACCTTTGATTGATGAGTTGAAGTTATTATGGGATGAAGGTGTGAACACATTCGAGGTATGGAAAAAGCAAAATTTCATAATGAAGGCAGCATTTCTTTGGAGAGTAAATGACTTTCCTGCTTATGGTGAAGGCACAAACAACCAAAATGCAATAGAGTTGATTAAAAATTACATTCATCAACCATGAATTAATGGTCTAAACCTTTAAGGATCACCATATGAGTATAGCTCTAGATTTAGAGTCGAGGAAATTACTATAATTATATTGAAAATAATCAGTTCCGCCATGACATTTGAGAGAATACCGAAAGTTTCTTTTCTTCACTTGATTATCGAATCCAAGGCTTGATCTACTCTAACACTTGAAGTAATTGCTTGATCTTGCCTCAAATCTTCAAGAGGCTGAATTTGAAACTTGAAATTCCTCAAAAGCGTGATTCAATTCTTTGAACCAACACTTGATTCTTCAATTTCTTACGTAGATTCACACTTTGATATTTGATCCACACTTTCTCTTTTAAATCCTCTCAAGTTTATGGTTAGATCTAAACTTAGAGATGAATATCTAATGGAGAAGATGAAGAGGAAATTTCCAGATTTTGCCATTCTAAAATTCGGCCATGTGTGTGTCAGAATCTGTGTGGAGGAGTTATTTATAATCAACTTGGAGACTTGATGGACTAGACAATTTAGAGAAAAGAATCTAGATTCTTCCTTTCAAATTGGTTGGTTCACTTAGCATCCAAGTGGCATATTCTATGTGGCATTTTAATTAATATTTAATTAAATTGCCACATGGTTCTTGGCAATGACAAAAAAAAAAAAAAATCTCTCTCCAAATTAATTTTTCTACTTGCATCAGCCAAAATCAACTATTGAAATTAATTGAATTAAATTAACAATTAATTTAATTAAACTAATTTGACTTTTTAAATTAATCCATCCAAGATGGTCCATTTTGACTTGGGTAAAATATTTTGACTTTTAGTCAAAATTCCTCTTCTTTAGCCTAAAATCGATTTAGGCGATTTCTCTCTAATCTAATTAGAAAATTTCTATTAAATTCATGTTGAGGATAATATCGAAGAAGGGTGTAACCCTCTAGGTTTATCAATTAGTTAGACATGGGCGCGTAGCTTTTTACGACTTATGATTAATTAAACAATTTAATAAATTACTCATAGAATTAATCTCTATTTATTGTAGAGCACCCAATCTCTATAGTCCATGTCTAACCTCAAGCCTATGGAGCCCAATTTATTGGTGAATTATTCGGTATCCCTAATAGCCAATAACTATGCATCTATTCTTAATGATCGATTTGTTTGTATTCTCGACTTTGGAAATTTCTTTCCAAATCAACACACCATCTTACACAAGGATTATCATAGAAAACATTGGAGATATTCTCACTCATCAAGATGAGAAACGGATCTTTTCTTGGAACTCACTAACCTCTATGCTTAGATAGCTTGTTCCCAACATGCATCTCATGCGATCTGCTAGTAAGTGATCGAGATGCTTATTAAAGAGCAATGACTTACCATAAAGTTACCACGTTCCCTCAAATCTAAGAACTAATTATATGCACTATCGTAAGTTGGAAGATAAGTTGCTTTAATTGCCAATACAAAAGATGCCTCTCCCAAATCTTTTATAAAGAATTGTATAGACAACCATGCTTTAGTATACTCTAAAACTCCCACGTCATTCCCAATGAGCAGGATGTTATCTACATAAAGCACTAAAAATTGTACTTGACTCCCACTGATCTTTTTACACACACATGGTTCATACGCATTTTTTATGAAGCCAAACCCCTTGGTTGTCTCATCAAAACGTATGTTCCAACTTCGAGATGCTTGCTTACGTCCATAAATGGACTTTTAGAGCTTGCAAACATTTTGCTTGCTCCTAATGGATATGAAGCCTTTTGGTTGCTCCATGTAAATTTCTTTATTGAGGTTACCGTTAAGAAAAGTGGTTTTCACATCCATCTGCCATATCTTATAGCCGTGATATGCAATTGTGGCAAGCAAAATCCTAATGGGCTTAAGCATCACGACAGGCAAGAACGTTTCCTCAAAGTCTATACCCGGTCGCTGGGTATATCCTTTCGCCACCAAGCTTGTCTTCTATGCCACTGCCTCTCCATTAACTCTTAGCTTACGCTTGAAGATCCATTTACATCCAACGGGTACGATACCCTCTGGTGGATCAACTAATATCCAAACCTTATTAGAGTACATGGAGTCCATTTTGGATTGCATACTTGTTGTAGTGTCTCGAATCCATGTCTGACCTGGCCTCCTCATAGGTCTTTGGGTCGCTATCCGATTGATCGATCTCATGAAGAAATCCGAACCTTTTGTGCTCCCTCCTGATCTGATCAGACCTTCTAGGAAGTTGGGTGTCTTAAGGTTCGTCTGCTTTTATTGGTTGTGAGTTTTCTTCTTAATTGTGGACTTCATCAAGTTCCATGATTTGGCATTTTTTATCTAATAGAAACTCATTCTCCAAGAAGGTGGCATTTCTTGAAACAAACACCTTTTGTTCTGAAGAATCATAGAAGTAATAACCCACAAACTCTTTGGGATAAACCCACAAATTTGCATAAAGTGGATCTAGCATCATGATATGGTCTTGTATCATGAATTATCTCCCACTAGTTTCTTCAAATTTTATGCCCTCTCATAAAATTTGAGAAATCATATTTCCTAATGGATTTAAGGACCCTTAGAAATTATTTATAGACCCACGAGACGTAGCTATCTACAAATAACTCTTTAGGTAGATAACTAACTTTACCAATTGCATCATCTATGCAACCCCTTAAAATATTTTGCCTCCTCTTCCGTATAGACCCACGAGACGTAGCCATCTATACTATTTGATGTTAAGTTTGACCCACCAATCCTTCTTTACAATTAACTCAATTATGGTCATCCCATGCGATGTAGCCAATGCCATAATTGAACTAATTAAAAGAGTATCACATGCTTAAAGTAGTGATCATAGCTTTCCAAGTAGGCACGTCCCATGAGACATAACCAACGTACCCACCCGGTAGCATCTCATGTCACTTACTTACTGGTGGAAATATTAAATCTAATTTAATTTGTTCATTATAACTTAATAAATTTTTTCTTACGAAAAATTATAAAACTTTCTAAGTGATGGTTTTTTTTTTTTGAAAAAAAATGTCAAGACCTCATCAATGCTTTATTTACTCTTACTTAGGTTATCTATTCTAAGCATGCATCACCATACAATACAAGGATAATAATCATAAATAAGTAAATAAAACAATCTATCATGCTCCTAGGGTGAATGATTATGAGCCTTGACAAAATAATGTACTTAGAACCATTAGTGCATTACTTAGCAAATTACTTGAGTAATTAAACGAATAGATCCTATCTATTACATGTGCATCACAATGCATACATGGCCTTCATGTCTTGAATTCCTTCATCTTATTATTCTTGATTATAAGATTTACTATGCATACATAGCCTTCAATCAAAAGAAAAAGAAAATGTACCACCCCAAATTTCAGTGCATTCCGTCCCGAAATCTGAAGTGCTACTCGCTTACGGAACTTAACTAAAACTATAAATAGAAATTCCAAAACACAATTTCATAACTTAGTATTCCAAAATTACGAGCTGGAAATTTCCAAAATACATTACAAGATCCAAATGACAAGTCAAACATATCCGTAGTTCAAACAAAAACTAACTAAACTGAATATTACATCCGGATATCCTAAATATTACAAGCCGGCAATCTATACATTCCTAACGAATCATAAATCTAAACGTTCAACATTCCTAGATACCTACTTTTAGACATAATTTCCCAAAATAGCGCCAGATATTAACACGGGACTTCAGCCACTCAATCCACAGTCAAAGAACCTACATGATGTTTATGGAATCATGAGTCCACTGACCCAGTAAAACTTATGGCATAGGACTAGAGTACAAGATTCAACGATGAACATATCAAGAATGGAAATCATGAATGTGACTCCATCTAATATTTCAGAACAATAGAACGAATGGAACGAACAAGTATCATAAATCATATGTCACGTTCATGTCAATAAAGCTTGTAAGGTTGATTCAAACGTTCGGTGGATCTGTCACCCTTATAACTCCAATATATAACATACATATACTCCTTATCCCTCCGTTTTGCTTCTCCGAGTCGTCGCTCAAGGAGAGCCATACAATATTTGAGACACAGTCGCCGTAGCACGGTCGACCATGAGTCTCAGGAGTAACTCTTCAGAATCCTACCTCCAGGACCCCTTTGAGTTATCCAATATACAGGAATTCTCAAGGACTCAGATTGTCGACCCGACATCGCCCAATCCGAAACCCCTGAAAATTCCCAGGGCCCAATATTCATACGTTCATATAGACTTGGAATAAATTGAATATATCAGAAACATATCGGAATCATATAGCCGTTTCGGGCACATTTTCAATTGGCCAATCATATCAAACATACGATTTAGAATTTGGCCATTCATATCAATCAAATGGTTCAGAATAAGATCAAATGAAATGTATTAGAGACGTATTGCCACGATGGCTCATATCAAATGGACGAACGAATCAGACATGCGAATTGAGTTGGATCTTGGACTTAGGGATATTATTTTAAGAGCTTAAAACATTCTCAAGAAATAAGGTATGGACTTGGTTTAGCGAATTAAAAAAAATCAAACATAAATATTTGAAACTTGAATGGCATTAGAATGCCCAATTTAAAATTTGGATTGTTTCAACGAAAATAAAAATCTTTGATCAATCACGAATACAACCAATTCGATTGGGGTTTTAAACATATAAAAATCATTCTTAAGCTAGAAATATTCTAAAAACATAATCCTTAGATATATTCAAAAGATTGATAATAATCGGTAGAGATTTATAGCGACAAATAAGTTCAATAAATGATTCGTCTTAAAATCTTTAAAATATCTTGAAGAAATAAAATACAGACTTAAGTTAACAAAATTGAGTCAAAATAGAGGAGATTCAGATACTGGAATGGACGTCCAAGCGCCTTTTCAGGCGCTCAAGTGCCAGGAGCCGAAATGGCCACTGGAATGGGTGCTTAAAGCGCCCAAACAGTAACCAAGAGCAATTTTTTTTTTAAAATTTCTGTGAAATCTTTATAATTTTCCCTACAACTTTTGTAAAGTATGTTTTATGAAATTCTAAGCCCAGTCATTTTAAAAAAATTAAAGAAAGTAACAAAATCAATTTTTCAAAAGTTATTTGTTACTCCTTTTTCTTTCATTTTCATTTCAAATCTTCCGTTTTTATTCCAAACACACATTTTTGAGATGTTCTTAGGTGTAATAACATTTATAAATCTTAGTTTTGGTTTTGAGAATTTTCGAAAGATCATTTTCAAATTGAAAACACGGCTTTAGTCCATATCTCTCGTTTTCAATCAAATTTTAGTTTGTTTCTCCTCTTAGTCCATGATCCATTGTTAAAAAATCAATCCCAAGCATTGCTATAGGAGTCAAGATGATTCATTTAGCTTGGAATTTACATATTCAAGGGATAAAGCTAGCAAGAACAACATGGCAACAACATAAGCTCATGAACATCACATATAAATGGAGCAAGATAATCAACAACTTAGTATCATAAACATTCGGTCAAGAAGATAATTAGGAACATGTGCTCACAGGAAAGCCAAAAGTCTTACTTGATTCAAGCTTATAACAAAATACCGAGCTCTCCAAATGTTTGATTTTCAAGCACCTAAAATGACAATCATTCTCAAATCATATGCTTGAACTATACTTACCAAATAGTTAGAGAGGTCACCACCTAAACTCCCCTTTAGCCATATTTTTGAGAGGCCACAAGTTGAATGTGTAAAGAAATGTGTAAGTGAGAAAATAACCTGCAGAAAATTTTGTATGGAAGAAATGCCATATTTATAGAGGCAAAAGAGAGGTTTCTAAGCAAAATAAAGTATCTAAGGCCCTCAATTGCAATTAGACCAAGCTTCTACATAAAGCCAACAAGCAAGAAGTGATATTTGATTTGAAAAAATTTCCATCCAAGGGAAGTAGGGTTGCGATAGTAGCAGCATCAGATTTCCAGCCTTTTTCTCTCTCTGTTTTTTTTTTTGGATAAAAAATAATGATTGCAATGTCAACAATTGTAGGCTACAATTTGGGATGTTTTGGACTTGTTTTGATGGGTTTTCGGAGCTTCTTTAGGTCGAAACGTGGTACAAAATGAAACTCGAATGCATGAAAAACTTTTGGATACGAGAAATTTGTCTTGTCGTTAAAACATTTTTCGTGACATTGAAAACGGATTAATTTTTGCAAAATCGGCAGTTCGAATGCAATAAGAATTTTGAGATGTACAAAACATGTTTTGGCATTAAAATGGTGCTCGTGATTTTGAAAACGAGTTACAATCCAAAAAAAAACTTAATAATTTCAAAATTTTATTTTAGGGGAATTTTTGGGGTGTCACAGAAGGTCTCACCATCCTAAATATGCTCTCATTACAAGATGGAAAGGAAGCATGGAAGCCCCATTTAATTACAAACCCAATCAATAAATCAAGTCATTAAAACTATTTTAATGAGGCTCATAATCATCCCATACATTCATCCAACATCAAACATCCATCACATAAATACTAGAAATTAAATAAACAATCATCACATGAACATAATTAAAAGCAAACCAGTGCATCACATGTCATTGGAAGTTGTTTAATGTAAATCATCAATTAAATGTGGAATTAAACTTTGTTTTAAATCAGCTAAAGGTTTCTAAAACCTATAAACATCTTGTAGATTATTTAAAACACTATGGGAGATCAAAATACATCAAGATTTGGATCAAAACATCATTTGAATTTCAATTGACAGATTCAAAATTAGCCACAGGTCTAACCGGCAGTCCCAATTCCAAAACTTCTAATAAATTCTCTTTAATTCTAAAAATCACCAAATTTGAATCAAAGGTTCCAAACTCATTATAGATGACTCAAAAAATCAAGGAGCACAAAAACAATAACGATTAGAGCATGAAATAATTTTATTTCCATGAGGTCAGTGCACAGAGTAATTTGCTCTCAAGTCTGATTGGCAGTGCATACTCTAAGATTTTTAGAAAATTCTCCTTAACTCTAAAAATCGCCACATTTAAACCATAGGCCAAAACGTGGTACATGATTTAGAAAATTTAGGAGAACAAAACAAAGCCATATGATGTATGAAAAACAATCAAACCCGAGAGTTTATTGCACTTGATTTTTAGAAAGATCAACATGTTCCCAGCATGTTTTTCATGCTCCAATTTATGTAATTTCTCATCCAAATTATATTAGATCCAATCTAATACATGTATATTAATCTCTAAGAGTTTTATAAGAATTAATTACAGTATTCAACATTAATTCCACATCTAATCACAAGATCAATACCAATAACTCCAATATTCAATCAAATTAAATCTAAATCATGCTAGATCAACATATATCATCAATTATCATATAATTCACGTAGATCCAAGTCACACTCATGACCTAGTGACCTCGAACTCATTAGACTAAATCAAGATCACTAGATTTAACATCAATCCATCACATGAATCAGTGTTTTTAACGAAATCTAAATCAAGCACATATGTTTAGCTCAATACCACTTGAAGGTAAAGGTGAAGGCACAAACAACCAAAACGTAGCGGAATTGATTAAAAATTATATTCATCAAGCATGAATTAATGGCATAAACCTTCAAGGATCACCATATGAGCATAGGTCTAAATTTGGAGGTGAGGAAATTATCTTGATTCTATTGAAAATAATCAATTCGGCCGTGACGTTTGAGAGAAGACCAAAAGTTTCTTTTCTTCACTTGATCAACTCTTTTATCCACTAGCTTATCAAATCCAATGATTGATCTACTCCAACACTTAAAGTAATTGCTTGATCTTGCTTCAAATCGTCAAGAGGCTGAACTTGAAACTTGAAATTCCTCAAAAACGTGACCTTAATTCCTTGAACCAATACTCAATTCTTCAATCTCTTAGGTGGATTCATACTTTGATATTGGATCCACACTTTATCTTTTGAATCCTCAAGTTTATGGTTGGATCTAAACTTGGGGATGAAGATCTAATGGAGAAAATGAAGAGGAAATTGATTTTGGAAGGAGAGAGAATATTTGAAAAACTTTCTGATTTTTCCTTTCTAAACTTCAGCCATGTGTGTGGAGGACTTATTTATAGCCAACTTCGAAAATTGGGGGGCAAGACAATTTGGAGGGAAGAATCTAGATTCTTTCTTTCAAATTGACTGGTTCACTTGGCATCCAAGTAGCATATTCCATGTGACATTTTAATTAACATTTAATTAACTTGCCACGTGATCCTCATACTTGGCAATGGCAAAAATAAAATCTCTCTCCAAATTAATTAAATCAACTATTAAACTTAATTAAATTAAATTAATAATTAATTTAATTAGGCTAATTTGACTCTTCAAATTAATCTATCCAAGAAGACCTACTTTAACTTGGGTCGAACATTTTGACTTTTAGCCAAAATTCATCTTCTTTAGCCTGAAACTGATTTCGGCGATTTCTATCTAATCTAATTTGAGAATTTCCATTAAATTCATGCCGAAGATAATATCAAGCAAGGGTGTGACCCTCTAGGTTCATCAATTAATTAGACATGGGCTCATAACTCTTTACGAATTATGATTAATTAAATAATTTAATCAATCACTCTTAGAATTAATCTCTATTAATTCTAGAGCACCCAATCTCCATAGTCGTTATCTAATCTCAAGCCTATGGAGCCCAATTTATTGGTGAATTAATTTGTGTGAACCTCATTCACTTATGCATACCATGCAAATAGGGTCCCTCCATTTTTCTTCTCCCGATTGTGATCTAAGATTAAGATATTTTCGACATCCGTAATGGCCCAATAACTATGCATCTATTTTTAATAATAGATTTGTATGTGTTCTCGACTTTGAAAACTCCTTTTCAAATTGACACACTACCTTGCGCAAGAATTTTCTTGAATCAAGTCATCATATAAAGCATAGAAGATATTCTCGCTCATCAAGATGAGAAAACGGATCTTTTCTTGAAACTCACTAACCTCTATGCGTAGATAGCTTGTTTCCAACATGCACCTCATGCGATCTGCTGGTAAGTGATCGAGATTCATATCAAAGAGTGAGGACCTACCCTAAAGTTACCATGGTCCCTCAAGTTCATGGACTAATTATATGCACTATCATAAGATTCACCAAATGCCACTACGGCACCTTATGGAATTCTCTATGTCGGGTCTCTCAATGAAATTACTCTTCTAACAAGCACCCATTAACATGCACCGGTGTCCACCGATTACCTATGAAATAGGGCAACAATTCAACCTCTTGAATTATGTATCGTTAGTGCAAGTCTGTCCAAATTTAAGATGTCCTCGTGTCCAAGATTCTATGGCTTGGAAAATTTAAGATCAAGACATTTAGAGACTAATTTCATGATCACCATCATATGCGTAGCTTAGCTTCATAGCCTAATATGATCTAGAGGAGTTCTTTCATATCGATTGTTGATGAGATAATTCACGAGAATATGAAGAAGATGGCCATTTTATTTATATTGCAAAAATAAGATTGTATATACAAGAGCAGCTGTTATAAGCCAAATCTAATTGGCTGCAGGGCACTACTTTATCATACAGGATGTTGAGTGGATGGAGCATTTATGGAAAATTGGCTTGTCCATACTGTATGAAAGATACTTGTTCTATTATCTTAAAGCGTGGTAAGTAGTTGGTTGAACTGTCATCGAAATTCTTTACGAGATTGAGTAACGTAAAGTCGATGCCTTCTGGACGTTTGGGTAGTGATGTTGTTTTTGAGCAAGTTAGTCGGCTTAAAGAAGTCACATTTGGGCTGCTAGCAGGGTGACAAAAACAATCGAGATTTGGTAATGATCATAACTAGGTAAAAAGAAACATCTTCCAGAAAACTGCCTTACTAGTCAACCAATGTACTAAAGCATAATTTAGATGTCATACATGTTGAGAAAACATATTTGACAATCTTTTCAATGCTATTATAGATGTGAAGGGTAAGACAAAGGACAATGCAAATACTCGAGAAGATTTGAAATTAATATGCAAACAACCGGGCTTGGAGTTGGTATTTGATGGTAATAAAGTCAGAAAACTAAAGGCAACATACATGTTGGATGATGATGCGAAGAAAAAGGTTTGTGAGTGGATAAAGCAACTCAAGTTTCCTGATGGGTACATCTCTAATATAGGTCATTGCATCAATGCAGATGGGCAAATATTTGGGATGGAAAGTCACAATTGCCATATGTTTATGTAGCAATTGGTGCCTTTGGGATCTTGAGACGTTTTACCAAAAGCCAATATAGGGACCATTAGCCAAGTTTAGTTTGTGTTTCCAAGAACTTTGTGCATCTAATATACGAGCATCCACCATGGAGAATGCAGAGTTGTCGATTTCAAAAACTATTTGCAAGTTGGAAAAAACTTTCCCCAAGTATTTTTTGTTATTATGGAACATCTTTTCATGCATTTATCATATGAAGCTAAAGTTGAGAGGCCTGTTCAATATAGGTGGATGTATCCTTTTGAAAGATGTATGTTGTTTTTTTCAAAAAAAAAAGTAAGAAACAAGGCAAGGGTCGAGGGGCCTATATGTGAATCATACATAGTGGAGGAAATTTTAAATTTTGTCTATTTTTATTTCGAGTCTCACCTTCAAATGAGGCATGCTCAAGTACCTAGTAATGATGATGGCAGGGAAGTTTCAAATGATAATTTCTAGACGATTCGAAGATTTTATAAGGAGCACAGAAATCGATATCAAAGATGATGAGATACTAGATGTCGAGATAGAGACTTTTTTTGGTGGCTGAAAAGCAACTGGAGAATGGTGCGGCTGATGATATCAAGATTAGATATTTATGTTATGATTACAAATTCCACACTTGGGATTATAGACAGCATAAAGCTACTATGAATAGCGGAGTTTGTTGTCAGGGCAACCTATACGGTGATAATGAATTGGACTATTATGGGGTCATAGAAGAGATTTTGGAGTTATTTTATATTGGTCAGGGAAACAATGTCTTCATTCTTCATTGCCATTGGTTTGATCCCATTAATGGGATTAGATAAAATGACCAACACAAGCTAACAGATGTCAAGCATAGATCAAGACCACAAACTTATGAACCATTCATATTGGCTTAACAAGCGTAACAAGTATATTATATAAAGTATCCGATTAGCCAAGTCAGAGGCAATGGTCAGTGGTAGGCAGCATGTAAGGTTAAGGCAAAATTGTTTGAGGTAAAAACACTGGTTGACGAAGTTCAAAGCGACTCACAAACCAATAATTATTATCAAGAAGTTGAATTATCAAAAATATTTTACTGTTCCATAACTCATGATGAAGATGTGCAGTTCCGTGATGAAAATGCTCCAATGACTGAAATTCCAATAAATGAGATATATATCCCATTGGATTTTCAATCTATCGAATTTCCAGTTAGTGAAAGAGAGGACAACAAGGATGATAACGATGTTTCATAGATGAGGACAACACAAATAAACTTGAGTCAGAATAAAAAACTGAATAGGTTATCATATATGTTATATGTATACAACATTTTAGTATGTGTTTGTTATTTGATAAATACCAAGCGCTCTATATCAATACTATATATTTAAGTAAATTCATTTTGCATATATCGATGGTGAGGAGCAAAGGTAGGGCTGGTAGAATCATTAGCAGTCGTACCCCTAATGGTAGAGGCAGTGGCGATTGTGGCTTGCAGGACTTTAAAAGTAGGTGTAACTTACTATTACATTTCTTTCATTACAAGTTCATTTAGCTATATTAAAGTTTGAGCTATTTGTTCCTCATTGCAAATATACAGCATGAGTTTGATGCCCCTAGACTAAAGACGCATGACATAGGACCATCGACGTCTCAGCCATCGAAGGATGTGCGTATTACCTCGTCTACCAGTCTTAATACCCCATCCATACACATTGGTAATTTATCTTCCTAGCACGGTACTTACATAGCTCATCATTTTCACTTTTATGGATTTACATGATCCTTCTATTTTTGCATTTGAATTTTAGCCCAATATCATTTGCCTTGTTTTGAATTTCATGTTGTTTAACTGCTTAAATATCTATTGAGGAAACAAATGATTGGCTATGGAATTCTATTGTGATTTTAGAATTTTGTGTCTAAAGTGCTAATATTTTGCTTTGATTTTCTCTAAACATCTTAATTATATATTAAAATTTGAGTTATTTTCACAATGTAGATTCAAATGAGTCATCGCTTGCATTGGTTGACTTGAGGGAAGAGATTTCGATTGAACGGCTAGGAATGTCAGCTAACTAATGTATTTTTAAAATTGCACATTATTTATTTATTTATTCATTTATTATTATTATTATTATTATTATTATTATTATTATTATTATTATTATTATTATTATTTATTTAATGCTTTTAACAATTTATCTTCATCTTGTAGGAAGAGATTTAGACTATCCAATATTACGATCAGGATCATGAACGAAGTAATTAACAGCATACCTTGTTATGCTCTGACTTAGAAGGAATATCCCTTTGAAATGAAGGATATTTCGTATGCCAAATTCAAGGCAAGTATTTTGGTTAATGAATATAAGTATTAAAAAATAATTTTGAAAGTTGTTTATTATAAATATTTTTTTGCAGGCTAGGTACAATTTCAGTACCCTGTACAAGAGGCGCTAGGGAGAAATATATGGGATATGATATATTGAGAGAGGCATTCAGATAACATGTCTAACATAAGAAGGAAGGCCTTAGAGACAATAATACTGATGACATCGCTTGAACTAGAAACAAGCCTCCGAGAGGGATTGGGGTCGATGTATGGAATCGTCTTGTTGACTATGGCTTAGCAAAAAGTTCCAAAGAAGGTCAGTTTTAGTGAAAGCAAACAATAGTGTTCTTCCCGATGCTATAGTGCGTTTAGAAGGGTCCGTGAATTTTTTGGTGATGAAGCAAATGATGGTAAGAATTTTATTCTCAATCTATATATTTTATAACTTGGTTTAAGTCGCTTTTATATTGACAACTTTACATATAGGAGAAAGAAAAAGAGGGTCCTGTTTCGATGAGAGATTTATACGAGCATACCCATAAGAAAAAAGTACGAGTGACTATGTTTCTCAACATACTCAAGAGTTTATGGTAAGTAAATAATCAATGAAATTCTACATTTTTTTCTAAGTAAAGCGATAATTTTTTTAACAAACTAATATTGTCATTTTCTTCTCAATGCAAGAGAAGCTCGATGCTGGTTTAGAATGGGTGTATGAGGTTATCCCACCGAGTGTTTGATATTTGATCATACCATTTGGATGAAAGCAGCACACCAAAATAAAAAGGGATAGGTAGAGGGTATCGCGCGTAGCATATATCTCTTAACACTAATCTTCTACTACTATTGAAGGTCCTAGGTCACAACCACAGCCATTGAAGTAGTTACAGTATTAAGAGTTGAAGCAGGAGATGCATAAGATATCGGACACTGTGTAATGGTTTCTATCTTCCCTAGGTCTACTTTTAGCCCGCTTGGCTAGCTCTTCTCATAGCAAAACCCTGCACGAGGTGATGGCGAGGATGGTACTACAGGATTGGATTAGATTGCATAATGTTATAGGTGATATTATATAGTTTATCAGTATGTCAAATATTTGCTCAGTTACACACTTTATCTTAATTTACATTTAATATGCCGATATTGTATATGACATTAACATATATGATGTTGTTTTCATAATTTGGTGTAGTGTACTTTGTTCATATTATTGTACATATGTTCATCTGATGTTGTTAGAACTGATGGTGATTGTACATTTCAATATGGGAAGGAAAAAGAACAGGAGCTAAATATGACAAACTCAGCAAGAAATCAGTAATGGAATGGCGATGAAAAGGCCAAAATAAACTACACGTCGATGACAGAATGGAGATGAATCACTGATAGAACCACGATGCATCAGAAACTGATTGGCGACGACACTTAGCTATCACACAGCGAGCAATTAGCCAGGACACGGGCGTGGCTATCAACTATAGCACAGTGAGGACACAAAAATCGATTGGTGACTATCCTTAGCTATCACACAGCAACTAATAAGCCAGGATGCAGACATGGCTATTAGCTGTAGAATAACAAGGATTCAGCGATCGATTCGAGATGACTTTTAGCTATCACACAGTGACCAATTAGCCAAGACACAGACGTAGCTATCAGCTATAGCACAACAAGGACTCAGTAATGGGATTCAGCAATGATACAACGACTAAATAGAGATCAACGGGGAAGTTGCTATACAGCAACAACATACACCCCCTTCCTCACCGGTAATGAACTTACGAGCAAATGAATTTCGTTGCTATATCAGCAAGAGATCAACAACGCAATTCATGTCCTCGTTATACAGTGATCCCTGCCAAGTGATAAATCTTGTCATCATTAATTGATAGTGACAGATCAGCTAGATTTATCTCCATCGTTGATTCTATAATTTTCTCTTGTGCCACGGATTAGGCGCTCCAGTGCCCAATCTAGTAATTTTTTCATTTTTTTTTTGTTTTTTGCATTGTTTTTAGCAAAATGAAGCTTATATGATCATCCCTAGGTGTTATAAAGTGTTTATAATTAATCAAACCCTGAATTTAAGTATCATTATATGTTGATTAATCAATTGAAGCATCATATTGTGTAAATATTACATATATTGATGGCTTGACGAGTGTTTATTTTCTTGGGCACTTGTATTATTGCTTTCATGGTTTTAATTGTTGAATGTATGATTGTGATGATAAATGGATGATAATGATGATGACCCTAAAATATAATTAGTTTTATTTGATTTCCTGGTTTGTAATTAAATAGGACTTCCATACCCTTTTTCATCCTTGTCATGAGAGTAGTTATTAGGATGGTGAGATTTTCCTTTTCCTCTGTTGTTCCATGCCAAGGAGGAGAAAGATTGAATGAGTTCAAGATTAAAGGCCATATATACAAGGCCGTAACGCTCCGAAAATTCTCCTAATTAAAAATTTGAACCTTTATTTTTCAAACGATAATCCATTTCCACTATCAAAAAAATGATTTTAGTGTTAAAATAAGTTTCATGCATCAAAAAAAAAATTGCATTCAAACTTGTTTTCTTGCCTCGTTTTGGCCCAAACAAGCCTCTTAGGCCAACAAACAAGCCCAATCAAAACCAAATCATAGCCCACACATTTTGACCCAATTTTTAAACATTTAAAAAAAAAGAAAGACAGAAAAAATACAGATGCAACGGCAACTTGTCTTCCAAATGATGGGATCTCCATCACTTATCCATCAATCAACTCTTGCCTAGCTTCTTTGAGAAGCTTGTTAAATTAATGGTAAGGGCCTAATCTAATTTTCTTCGCTTAGATAACCACTTCAATCCGTTTATAAATAAGCCTCTTTTGCAAGATAAGTTGTTCTTGCATTTGCTTTCCATCACCCAGACACAAACATTTACTCATTTTCTCTTGCACTAAAAGACTCTCTCCCACAAACAAACTTCTAACTACTACAAAAATATTTGGTAAGTGGAAGGATTAGGAGAATCATTCTCTTAACCATTGGCAAGATCAGATTAAGAATGTAAATAAGCATTTATGGTAAGGATGTGAATGGAGCTTAACATAAGTGTGATCTTCCATTTTATAGGTGTTTGAATCCATCTTGTGGAGCCACTAACACTTGATAATGCTTAGGACCCAAATGTAAGACTTATGGATGTCTTTCTTGTCTCTTCGGTTGATTTCATAGCTTCATTGGTTGGATGATCATGCTTTTATGTATTTAACTGTGAACTGAGCTTATTTATGCTATTCTTGTTGGTTCATTATGATCATAAGCTCAAAATTCTTGTTGTGGAAACCAATGAACCTTTGAGCATTCTTGACAACCTCACCTTGACCTTATAATGGATTTGGACCGTGGCCTTAAGGGGAAAAATCATACAAAACTTAAATTTTTGGTTTATTGGACTTAAGGAAGCTTATCTCATAAAAACTTGTAAAAATTAAAACTTGTTACTTGGATTTTAAAGAAAAACATTTCAAAAGAAGTACTGGAAAAATCAACTTTGAACAAAAAAAAAAAAAAAAAAAAAGAGGGAGATAATTGCCGAGAGTGAGCGCCTAAGCGCCTTCTGGGGCTCAAACGTCCACTCCGGCGCTTTGGCGCTCAAATTCTAATGAATTAATCACTTTTGAGCACTCGAGCGCCCATTCAAGCGCTTAAGCGCTCAAACTCGAGGCATAAAACACTATTTCAGTGCCCATTTGAGCGCTCAAGCGCCTATTCTAGTAGCTAAAAGTACTGTTTTGACACTCGAGTGCCCAAATGTGCGCCTGAGCGTGCATTTTAGTGTCTAAATCTTCACGTTTTGACGACGTTTTGTTAACCTGAGTCCATATTTAACCTCTCTAAACATGTTTAAGACTTCAAAATTAAGATTCTCCTAGTCCTTAGTCCAAATTTGAATAGTTTGTTTGATATGATTGGCCAATCGATTATGTGTCCGAAGTGGCTTTATACTTCAGATCTGTTTCGATATGTTCAGTTTTGTTCCAAGCCTGTGTGAATGTGTTAGAGTAATGCCCTACAGCCAATTAGAATTGGCTTTGTAATTACTGCTCATGTGTAAACAATCTTATTTTTGCAATATATAAAATGGCCATCTTCTTCATATCCTCGTAAATTGTCTTATCAACAATCGATGTGGAAGAAGTTCTCTAGATCATATAAGGCTATGCGGCTAGGTCATGAAACAATTCTCGTAAATGGCGATCATGAAACTAGTCTCTAGATGTCTTGATCTTAAACTCTCCAAGTTATAGAATCCTTGACACAAGGGCATCTTGGATTCGGATAGACTTGCACTAATGATGCATGATTCAAGGAGTTCAATCATTACCTCATTTTACAGGTAATCGATGTAGTTGACACTGGTGCATGTTAGTGGGTAATTGTTAGAAGAACAAGTTTACTGAGAGATCCGACATAGAGAATTTCATGAGATAGCCGTAGTGGCATTCGGTGATGGATTATTCTCTATCTTACGATAGTGCATATAATTAGTCCTTAGACTTGAGGGACCATGGAAACTTTATGGTAGGTCCTTATTCTTTGATGTGCATCTCGATCACTGATTATCAAATCATATGAGATGCACATTGGGTGCAAGTTATCTACGCATAGAGGTTTGTGAGTTCCAAGAAAGGATCCATTTCCTTGTTTTGATAAACGAGTTTATCTCTTATGTTTTCTATGATGATTCGAGCCAAGAAAATTCTTACGCTAGGTGGTGTGTCGATTTGGAAAAGTATTTCCAAAGTCGAGGACACAAAGAATCAATCATAAGAATAGATGCATATTTATTGGGCTATTAGAAATGCTGAAAATATCTTAACCCTAGGCCATAATCGGGAGATGGAAAATGGAGGGACTGTATTTGCATGGCATGCAAAAGTAGATAAGGTTCGCACCACAATTAATTCAGCAATAAATTGAGGTCCACAGGCTTGTGGTTAGACATCGACTATGGAGATTGGATACTATAAAATTAATAAAGATTAATTCTATAGGTAATTAGTTAAATGGTTTAAAAATTAGAAGTCGTAACGAGTTACGGGCCCATGTCTAATTAATTGATGAATCTAATGGATCACACGCCTTCATCGATTTAGTCACAATATGAATCTTTGTAAAGATTCTCTAATTGGATTAGAGATAATTTCCTAAATTAGAATTAGGCAAATAAAGAGAAATTTGGACTAAAAGTCAAAATATTTGACCAAAGTCAAAATTGGTCTTCTTGAATAGATTAGTTTGATAAGTCAAATTATTCCAATTGAATAAATGTTTAATTTGATTCAATCAATTTCAAAAGTTGAATTACTTGATTCAAGAAGATAAATTAAATTAGGAGGGAAATAAATTTAGATATTTAAAGTGAATTAGAATCTATGTACCACTTTAATTAATTAGTTAATTAAAATACCACATAGAGTGCAACTTGCATGCCACGTAAGCTAAGATATTTTGATGAAAAGAATCTAGATTTTTTCTTCCAAAACTACTTTGCCAACTAAGCATCCAAGTTGGCAAGGATCACACTTTAAATACCATGTGATAACCACCTCTCCCACACTACACAATTTTTGGCCATCTCTCAATTTAGAAGATCTAAAATCTGAAAATTTTTCCCTCCAAGTTTTTTCTCTTCATCTCTCAAATTCTCTCTTAGATTCATACTTAGATCTAGTATCTAACCATAGATCTAGAGTGAAAATCAAAGAGGACGAGTGGATCTAGAATTAGAGTGCGATTCCACTTAAAATTTGAAGATCAAAAGTTGATTATCTTGGTGGTATAGCTCACAGCATTATCATAATTTTGGGAGAATCATTCGGTCATCTTAAGAATTGAAGATTTGATCAAGATTGGGATTGAATTCATCAAGCTTGGAGTAGATTAAAAGTTGATCAAGTAAAGGAGATCAACTTTCGGCATTGGTGTTTTTGGATGCACAAGTTTCGGTCAAGCTTAATTAGAGAAATGAGGTTAGTTTCCTCTTCTCTAATCTAAATTCTAAGCTCATATGAGGATCCTATGAAGATTTAGGCACTAGTTTATGGTGATGAATGTGTTTTTTCGCTGCGTTTAATTTATTATTTTAGCCTTATCTTTTCCTTTCAAGTGGTATCCGAGCCAAATCATATGAGCTAAATTTTAGATTCATTTAAACATTGATTCATGTGATGAATTGATGTTAAATCTAGTGATCTTGATTCAATCTAATGAGTTGGAGGTCACTAGATCTTGTTTGTGGCTTGGATCTATGTGAATTATGTGATAATTGATGCTATATAATGATCTAGCATGTTTAGATTCAATATGATTGAATGATTAGAGTTGTTGATGTTGATCTTGTGATTAGGTGAGAAATTAATGTTAATTTCTGAAATATATTCTTTTAAAGTTGTTTTAAAACTCATATGAGATCAATATACATGTATTGGACTAGATCTAGTATAGTTTGGATAAAAAATTCATCAATTAGAGCATGAAGATTGTGTTAAGAACATGTTAGTGTTTTCTGGAAAACCAAGCAAATATGACTCTTGGGTTTTATTTACTTATTTATGATTATTATCCTTGTGATGTATGGTGATGCATGCTTAGGATAGATAACCTAAATAAGAGTAAATAAAATATTTATCAGATCTTGGCAATTTTTCGAAATAAATCCCTCACTTACAATGTCTAAGTATTTTTTTTTAGAAAAATTCTATTAAGTTATAATGGACAAATTAAATGAGATTTAATGTTCCATGTCTTCCACCACTAAGTAAGTGATATGAGATCCTACCGAGTGGGAACGTTGGCTACATTTCCTGGGACATGCCTACTTGGAAAGCTATGATCACTACTTCAAGCATATGATGCTCTTTTAATTAGTTCAATTATGGCATTGGCTACGTCTCGTGGGATGACCATAATTGAGTTAATTGTAAAGAAGGATTGGTGGGTCAAACTTAACATCGAATCGTAAGATGGCTACGTCTCGTGGGTCTATACGAAAGATGAGGCAAAATAATTTTAGGGATTGCGTAGTTGATGCAATTGGTAAAGCTAGTTGTTTACCCAACGAATTATTTGTAGATAGCTACGTCTCGTGGGTCTACGGATAATTCTTAAGGGCCCTAAAACCGACTAGAAAATATGATTTTCCAGATTTTATGAGAGAGCATAAAATTTGAAAAAAATAGTGGGAGGTAACTCATGATACAAGACCATATCATGTTTTAAATATATTGCACAAATAAATGCTTATATTCTCTTCTTTGCTTTTGTAGGTTTTTGAAATCAACAATTTCAAATGGCTAAAAATCCACTCTCCGTAATTTTGGAAGCTAATAAACTCACCGGTCCTAACTATGGTGATTGGCTACGAAATTTAAAAATTGTGTTTGATTCTGAGAAGAGGACTTATGTTTTGACTCAAGTCCCCCCAATACTATTCCCGATGACGTAATGGAAGACATGCAGGAAACCGTTAATCGGTGGCGGGAAGATGATCTTCAAACCCGATGTCTAATGTTAGCATCAATGTCAAGTGAGCTCCAAAAATCTCACGAGCACATGAATTATGCTAGTGAGATACACATGCACTTGAAGGAGTTATACTCAGTGCAAACGCGTTATGAATGTTATAACACCTCCAAGGAATTGTTTAGAGCACGAATGGTTGAAGGATCATGTAACGCCCTGGGCCACGATAGCACTCCAGCCTCGTGATCCGGAATGTCACTCGTGGTCGGTAAACATTTTAAAACAAAACAGGATACGAACATGTGCAAAGCAAACTAAAATCTTTCGAAAACACATTCATACCAATAATGTTCTATTATAATACATAACTATTCAAAATAGGTACAACCACTTAGAATTACAACCCACGAGACCAAAAGTCTAATTAGGCTGGAATTACATGCTTAATTACATTACCAAAAGATAACTAAACTAAACAGGCTCAAATTCTTCAGTCAATGGTCCATGTCATACGAGCCTACAGAATATAATAGAATCATGAGTCATACGACCCAGTAAAACTTATGACATAATGACATCCAAACAATAAGCATTTCGACAACAAGACAAAAATGTGATTTCAGTAAATGTTTCAGAACAATTTTAGAATGAACAAATCAAGCTGATAACAAGAACAAGTATCACATTCAAGTCATAAAGGCAGAAATAAGCAATTTGGTAGGTCTATCACCCTTATATCTTTAATGTTTTCATAAAATATCCTTATCCCTCCAAACTCCCGAAGGAGCAACAGATACAGTAAAGCACAACCGACATACTGCTTTAGAATAACCCCTCAGAGCCCTACCTCCACGGTCATCCAGATTATCCCACAGATGAGGATTCACAAGAACTTGGGTTGACAACCTAATGTTGGCCAATCTGACACTCATGTAAATCCCAGGGCCCAACAGATAGTCATTCAGTAGGCTATGAATAAATAGGATAGTTCGAATATACCGAAAATACATGAAGGTATACTGATTGACTATTAATAATTAAATGGACAACTCGTAAGCTTAGTCAATCGTTTAGTTCGAACAAACTAGAGTTAGACTATGGACTAGAGGATTCATTGTTCTGAAATCTTAAACATACTTAAAAAGATTGGATACGAACTCGGTTCAATCAAATGAAGCCGAAAAATGAAATTTGAACTGCTGAGGTGGGCGCTTAAGCGTGGATTTGGGCGCTCAGGCGCCCAATCCGTAAAATTTTCCAATGGTCTGAGCGCTTGAGCCCCCAGATGGGCGTTTAAGTGCTCAGCCTCTGGAATGGCCAAAATTTGGCAATCGAACTCGGCGCTTGGGCGCTCATTATGAGCGGTTGGGCACTTGCATGGACCCTGGGGCACTCATTTTGGGTGCTTAAGCGCCGAGTCTCGGCCAATTTTCCAATTTTTCATCTTTTTATTTTCTTTTGATTTTTGGTTCAAAATCTCATTTTTGGTGTTGTTTTATGTCCATAAACATTTATAAAGCATCATTTTTAGTATTGGTTAAAGATTTTTTGAAAAATAGAATTCGAGTAAAAACATATCATCGTGTCCGTATCTTTCATTTTTATCCGATTTTAGGTTAGCAATTCCACCTCATAGTCCATGGTCCAAAGTTCAATAACACTCCCATGCTCAGGTCATGACATCAATGAAACATTAAGATTCAATATGATCTTGTCAACAGTTTTGAGCATATAAAGCAAGGAATCATTTTCATGATCAAATGAAAGCTCATATCAAATAACTATATCATCATGAATAACACATTAATAAGCTTGACAATAGAACAACACATGAGGTATGAAAAGGAGCATATACTCAAGATTAACTTGATCAACTTGTCTTGATAAAATGCTAGATGTTCCAAGTTTTGAGTTAATCACCTAATGACAACCAAAACATGTGTTAACTCTCACATAACCATGTCATAATCACTCAATCAAACATGCTAGTGCTAAGCTTACCAAGGTTGGAGTGAGATATCCCCTAAGTTCCCTTGAACTACCTTCTTACTTTAGCAATTTGATCAAATATGTGTGTGTGCCGGATGAAGAAGATGAACAAGGAGAAAACACTTTGAAGTTTCAGCAGTAAAAGGAGAGTGGTGTGAGGAAGTGAAGTGAGTGCATAAATCTCAAGCCTCATCATTATTTATGATGAAGAGATTTTTCAATACTTGGCTCAAAACTTTCCTTCAATTTAAAATGAAGAACCATCATTTCCATCGTCGTGGTTCTGGTTCTCATTCTTCTTGACGGGGCATGGGATTTTCATTATTGTTAGGTGTCTCAGGTGCCACAGATTTTGCAAATAACACCCGTCTAGGTTATCCACGCTTTCTAGTAGGCTCCGTTGGATTTGCATTTGCACTGGTCGACATATTAATTCTAAAATTCAAATGATTTTGCTTTTAGAGAAAATCGAAATTAATTGCACAAGTATCAATATCAAGAATCAAGCAGAGCTAAACACATTT
>JACFYI010003466.1:65526-105515 GCA_014898755.1 Handroanthus guayacan | reverse complement strand
GCATCACATTTCAAGTAATGAATGAAAAGTTCTTTAAGTTTCTCACGACTTGAAATTCTTATCAACCTATGCTTTTTGCATTATTACGTACTTCTATGCACTTAAGTAATCATGAATTGCTACTAAAACCTAACCCTATGAATTTCAGATTAATATGGTATCTAGTGGCAATACATCCCATAATGAACCCATAAGAAAAGAGGGAGACTTAGGCAAGTGATATTCGAGGGAATCGGGGCACTTGACAAACCTAACAATGCTGAAAATACAATACCCAGTCAAGACCATGATGAGCCGAATCCCCAAGCACATGACGAACTGCGTCAAGGAACCCCTCCGCAAAACCAACTAGTGGTTGAGCAACTTCTTACCCTACTATGACAGGCCCTATATCGGGACCAATCATAAGAACATGCCAGATAAAGATAGAAGAAGGAGTCAAATGATAAGATATTGGCCAAGTTCTTAAAGTTTAACCCTCCCAGTTTCAATGGCGAACCTAATGATAGAAAAGCCGAATTCTGGTTGTCTGCCGTGGAAAAGAATTTTCGAGTGTTGAACTACTCAGACTCTCAAAAAATAAAATATGCTACTCATCTGTTCGAGGGAACCGCATGCCACTGGTGGGAAATTATAGAAAGAAAATGGGAAAGAGATGGTATCGAGGAATCTTGGGAACGATTCCAAGAAAAGTTCCTAAAAAATTCATTCCGCGGGTGATCAGGGACTTACAAGAAAAAGAGTTTATGAGATTAATTCAGGGTTCGCTATCTGTGACCAAGTGTGAAGTCGAGTTCAATCGACTTATTCAATATGCTCCGCACGTGCTAGTGGACGAAGAGAGGCGACGGAAAAAATTTGTAGAGGGCTTAAACCTGATTTGAGGAGAGCATTGGCCATAAATCGGCCCCATGAGTATGATAATGCCATTGAGATAACAATGGAACTAAGGCAGAGTTTCAGGAAGTCCGCAAGATAGACGATGACAACAAGGGAAAGTGGATAGCAAGTTTGATTCTGACAATGGAAAAAAAGACTTCTTTAATAAGATGGCTAAGACAGGAAATACATCTGCACCAATGGATAAGGAGAAGGCCCTGGCAGCTCTAGGGAAAGTGAATTGTGGGTTTTGTGAGGGCACACTCACACAGAAGAGCAGTGCTGAAAAAAGTAATGCAAGTGTTTCGTTTGCAGTAGCAATCAGCACACTATTAAAGATTACCTAAAAAGCCACAAGGGTAGGAATGTAGGGAGGCAGAATCAACAACCAAGCATAGCTGGGCATCCCCAGGTCAAGGCTAGAGCCTATGCCCTAATAAGAGAAGAGGGCACAGATCCTACCCAAGTTGTGGAAGGTAAGATTATTCTTCAAAATTTTATTTTTAAAGCTCTCTTTGATCCTGGTGCAACGCATTCCTTTATTTCACTTGATTGTATTAAGAGATTAGACTTGCCCTCTGAAAATTTGAACATCTCTTATAAGATTCATACTCCTGTGAAAGGATGCTATGAGGCTAGAATAAGATACCCTCAATGTCCTGTGGTTATAGAAAACCAGAACTTTAACGCATATTTGATCTAATTACCAATTAAGGACTATAATCTCATTTTAGGAATGGATTGGTTATTTTAGCATCAAGCTGTAATTGATTGTTATGCTAAAACAGCCAAGTTGGGTATTGGAGTCGGAGTTGGTACCAAAAGCGCAATCAAGAATGGTGGTATACCCACCATTTCAGTAGTAAGAGCTAAAAAGATTATTAGAAAATGGAGACAAGGATTTCTGGCCTACCTAATAAATATGCCTCAGGATAAAGTTGAGCTGAAGGTGGTCAATGAATTTCCTGAGATGTTTTCGGAGAAATTAATTCACTACCCCAGATCAGGAAATTGAATTTGTGATTGAAACAATTCTTGGGGAAGCATCATTCTCAAAGACCCCCTACAGGATGGCACCAATAGAATTAAAGGAGTCAAAGGAACAATTACAAGAGCTGTTGGAAAAAAAATTTTATATGACTGAGCTTTTCACCTTTGGGGGCTCTAGTCCTCTTCGTGAAAAAGAAGGACGGGTCACTAAGGATGTGCATCAATTATAGAGAACTAAATAAAAGTGACCATAAAAAGCAAATACCCCCTACCCCATATAGACAAATTGTTTGATCACCTTTGGGGTCTGCTGTCTATTTTAAATTGGATTTAAGATAGGGATACTATCAATTAAAGATGGGGGAAGTAGATATTTCTAAAACTGCATTTAATTCCTATTATGGGTACTTTGAATTTGTCCCTTTGGATTAACAAATGCTCCTGCGGTGTTTATGGGCTTAATGGATCGAGTGTTTCACCCATACTTCTATTGCTTTGTTGTGATCTTTGTAGATGATATTTTGGTTTATTCCAAATAAAAAAAGGAGCATGAAGGACATTTGCAAGTTGTCCTTCAAACTTTAAAGAAGCACAAGTTGTATGTCAAATTCAGTAAGTGTGAATTTTGGCTTAAGAGGGTGACTTTTCTGGGACATATTATATAATGAAACGGATTAGAAATGGACCTAGAGAAAGTCGAAGCAGTCCTTAAGTGGAAGAGACCTAAAACAGTCACAGAAGTGAGAAGTTTTCTGGGATTGGCGGGATATTATCAAAAATTTATCCAGAACTTCTCTTAATTGGCCGGACCACTCACTAGACTAACCTAGAAGGATTGGAAATTTGTATGAGACCAACAATATAAGGAGAGTTTTTGGGAGCTGAAAGAAAGATTGACGATAGCTCTAGTACTCGTACTGCTTGATAGGTCAGAGGAGTTTACTATATATACTAACACCTCAAAAGAGGGTTAAGCTGTGTTCTAATGCAGAAGGGCAAAGTGATCGCCTATGTATCAAGAAAGCTGAAAAATCATGAGTTGAACTAACCCATTCATGATTTAGAGTTAGCAGTGGTAGTTTTTGACTTAGCAAAATAGCGTCATTATCTGTATGGAACTAAGGTGGAGGTTTTTGCGGACCACAAGAGTTTGAGGTATATCTTCAATCAGAAAAATCTGAATCAGAGACAACAGCGATGGATGGAATTCCTGGAAGATTATGACTTCACCATCACATATCACCCAGGAAAGGCAAATATCCTTGCTGATGCTCTAAGTAGGAAACGAAAGCTAACAAACTTGAGCAGATATATAGTGAGATCCTAAAGGCCCAAGAAAGAGATGAGTGGGTTTAGAAACCTAAGGGTGAGATGAGGCCTAACTTTAGGATCGACATTGATGGATTATTATGATTCAAAAATTGAGTTGTTATGCCTACACATATGAGGGAAATAGTGCTATCTGCAGTACATCAAACAAAGTTTTCAGTGCATCCTGGAGGAACGAAAATGTATAGGAACTTGAAACAGAAGTTCTGGTGGAAAGAAATGAAGAAGGGCATCGTTGACTATAACCAAAAATGTCTAACCTACCAACTTTTGAAAGCGGAGCATCAGAGACCATCTGCGAAATTACAACCGCTCCCAATCCCATGTTGAAAGTGGGAACAGATCACCATGGACTTCGTGACGGGTCTACCTGCAGTGCGTAGTTGATCTAAAATTTGCGGTGAGATTATAGAGGAGCTTGCAAGAGCATCTGGGGATGAAGTTACTTTTCAGTACTGCTGCTCATCCTCATACCGATGGATAATCGGAAAGGGTAATTAAACACTAAAGATATGCTGAGAGCATGTGTTTTGAATTTCCCTAGAAACTAATATAAGCATCTATCCTTGGTAGAATTTGCCTATAATAATAGCTGTCAAGCATCTATTCAAATGGCACCATATGAGGTATTGTACAGTGGAAGTTGCAAATCACATCTTCAGTGGGATATAAATGAGACTAAGAGCACTTCGAACCTAAAAAAAGATGCACTGCGACCTAAGATGATCCAAGAAATGATAGATAAGATTCAGATCATCAAAAAAAATATGAAAACAGCCCAAGATCATTAGAAAAGCTATGTTGAGAAGTGAAGAAAAGATCTAGAATTCAGTATCAGAGATCAAGTATTTTTTAAAATCGCTCCACAAAAAGGAATTTGGAGAATGGGTAAGGGCAGAAAGTTAAACCCTAGATATACGAGACCCTTTGAGATTGTGAAATAAGTCGGCCCTATAGCATATCGACTAGATCTCCTACCAAACCTCACTGGTATTCACAATGCACTTCACGTATCCCCGTTATGAAAATATCATCCTGATCCTTCGCACGTTATCGAACATCTTGATGTTTCCCTCCAAAGCGATCTTACCTATGTAGAGCAGCCTATCCGTATCTTAGATTCCCAAGTTTTTGAGCTTAGGAATCGTAGGATACCTCAAGTTAAGGTGCTTTCGAGAAATCAGAAAGTAAAAGAAGCAACTTAGGAACATGAGGATAAAATGTGGGACAAATACCCTCATTTATTTGAATAAGGTATGAATTTGGGGACCAGATTCTTTTAAGGGGGGAGAGTGTAACATCTCGAAAATTCCCTTAATTAAAATTTTGAACCTTCGTTTTTCAAGCGATAATCCGTTTCCACTATCACAAAAAATTATTTTGGTGTCCAAATAAGTTTCATACATTCAAAAAAATTTCCTGCAACTTCATTTTCTTGCCTCGTTTTGGCCCAAACAAGCCTCTTAGACCCAATAAACAAGCACAATCAAAACCAAACCATAGCCCACACATTTTGACGCAATATTTAACATTTCAAAAAAAAAGATAGAAAAAATATAGCTGCAATGGCAGCTTGTCTTCCAAATGATGGGATCTCCATCACTTATCCATCCATCAACTCTTGCCTAGCTTCTTTGAGAAGCTTGTTAAATTAATGGTAAGGCCTAATCTAATTTTCTTTGCTTAGATAACCCCTTCAATCCATCTATAAATAAGCTTCTTTCGCAAGACAAGTTGTTCTTGCATTTGCTTTCCCTAACACACACACAAACACTTGCTCATTTTCTCTTGCACTAAAAGACTCTCTCCCACAAACAAACTTCTAACTACTACAAAATATTTGCTAAGGGAAAGGATTAGAAAAACCACTCTCTTAACCATTGGTAAGATTCGATTAAGAATGTAAATAAGTATTTATGGTAAGGATGTGAATAGAGCTTAACATAAGTGTAATCTTCCATTTTATAGGTGTTTGAATCCATCTTGTGGAGCCACTAACACTTGACAAAGCTTAGTACCCAAATATAAGACTTATGGATTTTTTTCTGGTCTTTTTGGTTGATTTCATAGCTTCACTGGTTGGATGGTCATGCTTTTATGTATTTAACTGTGAAATGAGCTTATTTATACTATTCTTGTTGGTTTCTTATGATCATAAGCTCAAAATTCTTGATATGAAAACCAATGAACCCTTGAGCATTCTTGACAACCTCACCTTGACCTTGGAATGGATTTGGACTATGGACTTAAGGGAAAAAACCGTACAAAACTTAAAATTTCGGTTTATTGGACTTAAGAAAACTTATCTCATAAAAACTTGTAAAAATTAAAACTTGTGGCTTGGATTTTAAAGAACAACATTTCAAAAGAGCTACTGGAAAAATCAGCTTTGAACCAAAGGAAAAAAAAGAGAAAATTGCCAAGAATAAGCATTTAAGCGCCCACTTGGGCACCCCAGCACCCATCTTGGCACTCAAGTGCCCACTCCGGTGCTTTGGCGCTCAAATTCCAGTGGGTTAATCACTTTTGAGCACTTGAGTACCCATTTGAACGATCAAGTGCTCAAAATCGAGGCGTAAAATACTATTTCGGCGCTCAAGCACCAATTCTAGTAGCTAAAAGCACTGTTCGGGCACTCAAGCGCCTATTCTAATGTCTAAATCTTCATGTTCCGATTTCATTTTGTTAACTTGAGTCCATATTTAACCTCTCTAAACATGTTTAAGAACTCAAAATAAAATTTTTCCTTGTTCTTAGTCCAAATCCAAATCATTTTTTTGATATGATCGTCCGATTGATTATGTGCCCGAAGTGGCTTTATGTTTCAGATATGTTCCGATATGTTCAGTTTTGTTCCAAGCCTATATAAATGTATGTATGTTGGGCCTTGAGAATTTTCAAGGATATCCGATTGGGCTATATTGGATCGCGATCTGAGTCCTAGGGAATTCCTATTTGTTGGGTAGACCGAAAGAGCCTTAGAGGTAAGGTTCTGAAGGGCTACTCTAAAAGCACATGGGGTCGACTGTACTTTTTCAATTTGTTTGAAGCTCCTTGAGGGAGCATTGGAGGGTTAAGGATTGCATATGAATATGCGTTGGAGTTAAAAAGGTGATAGATCCACCAAATGTTTGAATCAGCCCTATAAGCTTGGTGGCATGAATATGACATATGATTTATGATATCTGTTTGTTTTATTCATTCTGTTTGATCTAAAATGTTATATGAGGTCACATTCATGATTTTGTTCTTGATATGCTTACCGTTTGAATCCTGTACTCCACATTGTATGCCATAAGTTTTAGTGGGTCAGCGAACTCATGATTTCATCAACAATATGTAGGGGGTTAGCTCTATGGTTCTGATGTTTGGGAAGCTCTCCATTAGCATGATAGATTTCTTTAGGGATTATATAATTAAGCATGTATTTTGACTTGATTAGATCATTTGGACTTTTGGCTTGTATAGTATGAAGTTTAGTCATGATGTATTATTTTAGGACATTAATTCTTACTAAGAAATATGATTTCCTGAATTCTCAACGAGGGTAAAGAATTTGAAAAAGTAGTAGGAGGTAAAATATGCTTTTAAGACCATAATCATCTTTTTAAATATTGAACCAAAATAAATGCTTATATTCTCTTCTACGTGTTTTTGTAGATTTTTGAAAAAATCAAACAAAATGGCTAAGAATCCACTTGCAAGGATTTTGGAAACTAATAAATTGATTGGCCTAAACCACCAAGATTGACTAAGAAACCTGAAAATAATTCTTGATTCCAAAAGAAGGGCTTATGTCCTCATCGGTCGTCCACCAGACTCCACTCCAAAAGATAATCAAGAGACACACGATACCATCGCAAAATGGGTTGAGGATGATCTTCAAGTTTAGCATCTCATGATGGCATCTATGAGCAATGAGCTTCAAAAGCAACATGAACATATGAAGCATGCCTCAGATATCTATTTACACCTACAAGAGTTGGAGAGAGTACAAACTAGATATGAAAACTATGAGAGGGCGAAGATGGTTGATTCATTTGTGCTCTCGACTTTGAAAACTCTTTTCCAAATTAACACACCACCTTGTGCAAGAATTTTCTTGAATCGAATTATCATAGAAAATATAGGAGATATTCTCGTTCATCAAAATAAGGATACGAATCCTTTCTTGGGACTCACAAACCTCTATATGTAGATAGCTTGTTCCCAATATGCATCTCATGCGATCCGCTAGTAAGTAATCGAGATGCACATCAAAGATCAATGACCTACCATAAGGTTATCATGGTCCCTCGAGTCTAAGAACTAATTATATGTATTATCCTAAGATAGAGAATAATCCATCACCGAATGCCACTAGGGCTATCTTATGGAATTCTCTACATCTGGTCTCTTAGTGAACTTGTTCTTCTAACAAGCACCCACTAACTTATACTAGTGTCCACTACACCAATTACCCATAAAACAGGACAACAATTCAATCCCTTAAATTACGCATCATTAGTGCAAGTCTGTCCGAATCTAAGATGTCCTCATATCAGAGATTCTATGATTTGGAGAATTTAAGATCAAGATATCTAGAAACTAATTTCATGATCAACATCACATGCGTGACCTAGCCTCATAGCTTTATGTGATCTAGAGGACTTCTTCCATATCGATTGTTGATGAGGCAATTCATGAGGATATGAAGAAGATGATCATTTTATTTATATTGCAAAAATAATATCGTTTATACAAGAGTAGTTATTACAAGCCAAATTTAATTGACTACAGGGCACTACTCTAACACCTAAAACAGAAGAAGAGAGAAGTAGGATGTCTTAAGTACCTCACACTTCGGCTAAAGGGAGCATAATGTATGCTACGCTATGTATGAGACCAGATGTAGCACATGCACAGAGTGTTACAAGCCCCTGCCAATCCAAGCTTAGTGAAAGTTATTGGAGTGTCGTTAAAGCAATTCTAAAGTACTTAAGAAGAACTAACGAATTGTTTTTGGTTAACAGTAATGGAAAATTGAAATTTGAAGGATTTTCAAATTCTAGTTTACAATCCAACATAGATGACTATAAATCCATGTTTGGATTTGTATTTTACCTCAATGGCAGCGCGATAAGTTGGAAAAGTTTCAAACAAGATACCACTGCTTACTCAATCACTAAGGCAAAATATGTTTCCGCATCAGATGCTGGGAATGAGGGTGTTTGGATTAAAAGCTTCATCCAAGAGTTGGATATAGTTCCTAGCATTGCCAACACAGTTGTTGCCTTCTGTGACAACAACAGAGCCATCGCTCAGGTGAAAGAGCCAGGATCTCATCAACGGCCCAAGCACATAATGAGACATTGATAAAGGCAATATAAGAGTGGAACATGTTACCTTGAAAGAAAACTTAGCAAATCCACTGACTAAGCCCCTACCGCAAAAGGTCTTTGAGAGACATAAAAAGAATATAGGCCTAAAGACTACAGGGAATTGGCTTTAGGGCAAGTCAAAGACCATTAAAGTAGTGACCCGCAGACAATTAATTTTGGCTTGTAAAATTGCTCTTTGATTAGTACGATCTTATTCTGTTCAACATGCAAGATGGCCTTTATTCACCATATGTTTATAAAATTGTAACTTATCTTAACAATTCATATGGATGAGGCCCTTTAGATCAAACATGGCCATGAGACTTGGTCAAATATTAGATTGTGATCATGAAACGAATCTTTACAGTCTTGATTTTAAAATATTTCAAGTTATAAAATCATGGATATAAGGGCATCCTAAATTAGGATAGATTTGCACAAATGATGCATATATCAAAAGAGTTGGATGATTGCTCTATTTCATGAGCAAACGATGTGCTTGACATCAGTGAATGTTACTGGGTGCTTGATGGAGAACAAGTTCACTGAACGACACACCAAGAGAAGCTCATAAGATAATGAGAAGTTCTCTTACTTACGCTAGCACTTATAACTAGTCCTTTGACTAGAGAAATCATAATAATTTGTGGTAGGTCCTTATTTTTTGATGCACATCTTGATTCTTTAGCAAATCATTTGAAGTGCACATTGGGGAAAAACTATCTACGCATGAAGGTTTGTGAGTTCTAATAAAGGATCTGATTTCTCGTCTCATAAATGAATGCATCTCCTATATTTTCTATGATGCTCGGTTCACTAAAATCCTTGCGCAAGGTGGCATCACTTTTTTGGAAAGGAGTTTCCAAATGAGATGTCAAATTGAACCGGTCATCAAGAATAAAAGCATAGTATCAGGGCTATTGGCGTGCTGAAAATACCTTAACCCTAGGCCTAAATCGGGAGATAAGAATTGAAAGGACCGTATTTGCATGGAATGTGTAAGTGGAAAGGTTCACAACAAGATTAATTTCGCCAATCCATTGGCCTCTATAGGCTTGTGGCTAGACATCGATCAATGAAGATTGGGTACTCCAAGAATTAATAGAGATTAATTCTAATGAGTGTTTAATAAATCGGAATAAATATTTGATTATTTTTTTGCTAATTAAATCACAAATTGTTGCAGGCCAATGTCTACTTAATTGATGAACCTAATGGGTCATACATAAGAGCCTTGATGGAACACAAAGATTAATTGAGAGTCATCTAAACTATTTAGGTGATTAGCTTGATAGAAATTAAGTAGAAGAAAGAATTTTGACTAATGTCAAATGGTTAACTAAAGTCAAAATTAAGCAACTGGCAAAATTAATTCGAAAAGTCAAATTAGTCTATTAATTTAATAATTAAATTATCCAATTAATTTGAGATGTCAAATTTTGATTGGCCAATTTGCAAATTTAAATTTTGGAAGGAAATTCAAAAAGGAATTGAGATAGATTTGAGTTGGCAATTAATTAAGGGGTTAATTAATTTATTAATGCTAACTCATATCCTACTTGGACTCGAAGTAGAGTAATGAGATTTGGAGAGAATTTAAAGCATGAATGGTGTGATCATCCTCCTAGAAAGATCTCAAAATATTTAGTCTACTTAGCAATCTAAGTGGATTATAAGTAGACTCCAAATGGCTGGCCATTATACTCTTAATGCTACAATTTTATTTTTAAATTTTCCATCTAAAATCTCTCAAAATATCTTCTCTCTTTTTTCTCTCCATTAAATAAGGGTGAAATCTAGTCTTCATCTTCTTCAAATGTTTACCTAAAATCAAGGTATGTGGACTAGTATTAGAGATCTTACATTTGGGGGATTGCTTTATTAAGACCCTTGCATTTTGGATCAAATTTGGGGTTGTCTTGCTTGGAGAAATAGGCCAAGAGAAAAAAAGAAGAAATCCTTTGGAGGATTTGGATCTTCCTAGATCAAACGTTGGATTGGAGATCAAGAATTAAAGATTGGCATTCTAAGGCTTGAAGCTTGTAGATCAAGTTTTGGAAGAGGTGATGAAGACAAAGGATAGGTGTAAATCAATAAACAATGCAGAGGAATAAAAGCAATAATCCATTCATCAACATGAATAAAAGCCTAGATCCTTCTAGGATCCTCATATGAGTATAGATTTTAGAGCAAAGGATAAGAAAAATACCTTGATCCTGCCTAGCACTCCGCTTATGCGAACCAAAACTTGTGCTTCTTCTTTGATCAACCTCTTGATCCACACAAAGCTTTATAGATCCACTCCAAACTTGATAGATCTTCACCAAGCTTCAAACTCTTTAGTAGGCCAAAAACATCTTTTCCAGAAGTGTTAAGTCTATGAGCTTCTTGCTTGGATCTCCAACTTCTGACTCTTCAATCAAATATGGATTCACACCTCTCATGTTGATCCACTTTTCTTCTTTCAATTGTCACTCTAGTTTTGGTTAGAGAAGAAAACTAAAGATGAGTTTGAATGGAGAAAGAGGGAGAAGATGAAAGTTATGAAGGAGTTATTTTTCTATAGTCTCAAAATATATTGCTGAAAATTTTAATCCAAATGGGCAGAAATGGTGTTGAAAGTGTAGAGGTAGGGGACCATTTATATCCTACTTGGCATGCTCATGTGGCTAGATATTTCAGAGAGAAGAATCTACATTTCTCTCTATAAATATCATTGTTCCACTTTGTATCCAAGTTGAATATATCCATGTGACATTTTAATTAACAAGTAATTAAAGTGTCACAAGGCCTCCAACTATTTATAAGCAATTCAAAAAAAAAAAAAAAAAACCCCTCATATTTAATTCTTCTTCTTGGACCAATTAAATTCAACAATTGAAATTATTCGAATTAAATTAACAATTAATTTAATAGAATAATTCAGCTCTTCAAATTGGTATATCCAAAAAGACTCACTTTGACTTCGGTCAAATATTTAGACTTTTAGTCAAAATACCTCTTCCTTCGCCTTAATTTAGACAATTTTATCCAATTGAATTAGAGAATCTCCATTAAATTCATCTCATAACTTATTCGAGAAAAGTGTGTGACACATTAGGTTCATCAATTAATTAGATATGGAGTTGTAACTTTTATGATTTATGAATAATTAAACACTTTAATTAATCACTTATAGAATTAATCTCTATTAATTCAAGAGTACCCAATTTTCATAGTCGAAGCCTAACCACAAGCCTATGGAGCCCAATTTATTAGCGAATTAATTGTGTTGCGAACATTACCTACTTACACGTACCATGCAAATACGTCCTTCTATTTTCTATCTCCCGATTGCGGCCTAGGATTAAAATATTTCTGGTGCCCCAATAGCCCAATGACTATGCCTCTATTTTTAATGATCGATTCGTTTGTGAGTTTGATCAGGAAAATACCTTTCCAAATCGACACATTACTTTGCCCAAGAATTTTCCTGAATCAAGTCATCATATAAAACATAAGAGATCTTCTCGTTTATCAAAATAAGAAAATGAATCCTTTCTTGGAACTCACAAACCTTTGTGCATAGCTTGTCCCCAACGTGTATCTTATACGACCCGCTCGAAAGGTGATCGAGACACACATTAAAGAACAAGAACCTACCATAAGGTTACTACGGTCCTTCAAGTCTGCGGACTAATAATATGTACTATCATAAAATAGAGAATATTCCATCACCAAATGCCACAATAACTATCTTATATATTTCTCTATGCCGGGTCTTTAGTGAACTTGTTCTCCAACAAGCCCCCACTAACATGCACCTGTGTCAACTACACCGATTGTCCATGAAATAGGGCAATAATTCAAGTTCTTGAATTATGTATCGTTAGTGCAAGTCTATCTGAATTTAAGATATCCTTGTATCAAAAATTTTTCCATATTTATCATTGATGAGACAATATTCGAAAATATAAAGAAGATGGTCATATCATTCGCATTGAAAAAATAAGATCATTTATACATGAGCAATTTTATATGCCAATAACCTCTTGGTTGGGGGGCACTGCTCTAATAATTTTCCACTTGCCCTAAAGCCAATTACTCATAGTCTTTATGCCCATATTCTTAAAATGTCTTTCAAAGACCTTCTGTATAAGCGACTTAGTCAGTGGGTATGCTATATTCTCTTCTAAAGCAACTCATTCCACTCTAAAGTCGCTTCTATCAATTATCTCGCAAATCAAGTAATAATGCCTCATGATGTGCTTGGATTGTAGGAACTGCATCCAACTATTGGATAAAGTTTTTCATTCAAACACTCTCATTTCCAGCTCTTGAATGAAGTCCTTAGTTCTTCTCAAGTACTTAAGGATTGTTTTTAACGGTGCTCCAATGACTCTCACCGGGATTGGATTGAAAGTGGCTCGTAACAGTAAGATCATATGCCACATCCACTCTCGTAATAACATTGCATGCATTATGCTTCCAATAACGGATACATAAGGTACATTACACATCTTATGTCTCTCTTTTTCCCTCTTTGGGACCATAAACTTAGAGAGATGTAACCCATGTCTCATGAGCAGAAATCCTCTTTTGGATTCTTCCATACTAAACCTCTTTAGTATTTTGTCTATGTATGGTGTTTTGGAGAGGCCCAACTGTTAGAGTATTACCCCACAATCAATTGATTTTGGTTTGTAAAACTGCTCTTTGATTAATGCAATCTTATTTGTTTAATATGCAAGATGGTATTCTTCTGTTATATGTTTATATAATTGTAACTTAGCTTAAGAATTCATATGGATGAAACTCTTTAGATCAAATATGGCGATGGAACTTGATCATGCATCGGATGGTGATCATGAAACAAGTCTCTACAGTCTTGATCTTAAAATATTCCAAGTCATAGAATCTTTGACACAAGGGCATCTTTGATTTAGATAGACCTACACTAACGATGTATCTACCCAAATAGTTGGATAAGTGCTTCGTTTCATGAGCAATTGATGTGGTTGACATCAATCCACGTTACTCAATCTTGTTAGAGAACAAATTAACTGAATAACTTAGCAAGAGAAACTCATACGGTAGCCATTATGGCATTCGGTAATGAGAAGTTCTTTTACTCACACTAGTGCATATTATCAGTTCTTTGACTTAAGAAATCATAGTAACCTTGTAATAGGCCTTTACTCTTTGATATGCATCCTAGTCCCTTAATGGATCATATGAGGTACATGTTGGGAATAAGCTCTCTATACATGGAGGTTTGTGAGTTCTAATAGAGGATCCGATTTCTCATCTGGTAAATGAGTACATCTCCTATATTTTCTAATGATCCTCAGTTTGGTAAAATCCTTGCACAAGATGGCGTGACTATTTGGAAAAGAGTTTCCGAATGAGATGCCATATTGAACCGTTCATCTAGAATAAAAGCAGAGTATTAAGGCTATTAGAGTACCAAAAATACCTTGACCTTAGCCCTCAATCGGGAGATTGGAATCGAAATGACCATATTTGCATGGAAAATGTAAGTTAAAAAGTCCACACTAAGATTAATTTCACCAATCGATTGTGCTCCATGGGTATATGGCTAAACATCGACCGTGGAGATTGAGTACTCAAAAATCGGTAGAGATTAGTTCTAATGAGTGGTAAATTAAAGGAGTTTAATTAATCAAAAAAAAATTAGATATCTATTCACTAATTAAATCACAAATTGCTACGAGCTCATGTCTAATTAATTGATGAACCTAATGGGTCACACACAATAGTCTTGATGGGAAACACAGATTAATTGAGAGTTATCTAAACGATATAGATGATTAGCTTAATAGAGATTAAGTAGAAGAGAGAATTTTGACCAAAGTCAAAGGGTTTGACAAAAGCCAAAATTAGTCAATTGACTAAATTAATTTGAAGAGTCAAATTAATCTATTGATTTAATACTTAAATTATCTAATTAATTTTAGCTGTCAAATTTTAAGTAGGTCAAGTTGCCAACTAAGATTTTGAGGGAAATTCAAATGGGGAATTTAGAGGAGTATAACTGGCATCTAATTAAAGAGTTAATTAAATATGTAATCCGACTCATATCCTACATGGACTCCAAGTGGACCAATGAGGTTTTGAGAAAATTTAGAGCATGGGAGATATGACCTCTCTTCTACAAAGACCTCAAAATATCTAGTACATTTAGCAAGTCCAAGTGGCCTATATATAGCTTATATTGGCCGACCATTAACCCCCTTAGTCATCCAATTCATACTTTGAATTTGTCCCTCTAAAATTCCCTCAAACATCTCATCTCTTATCTCTTTCAAATCTCCATTGAAGAAGCTTGAGTTCTTAGCCATCATCTTCTTCAAGTGCTCTCAAGACATCAAGGTGTGTGGATCAACATTAGGGATCCTACACTTGGTGTGTTCACTTGATTTGATCAAAACTTTGGGGTTGTTTTGGTGTAAGTTCGGCCAAGGAAGAAGAAGGAGAAGAAATCCTTTGGAAGATTTAAATCTTCATTGATCAAGCTTCGAAAATTAGAGATTATGACTTGAGGATTAGAGATCTAGGCTTGGAGATTGGAGATCCAAAGTTGAGGAAGAAGATCTAGCTATTCTTTGGTGTTCATCACTTCATGATTTGGATTTGCACTAAATGTAGGTCACTTCTATTGATAATTCATATGGTTGCATAAGTTGATCCAAGGAGATATATATTAATCTATGGGATTAAGTTTAAATTTTCGCTGTGTTTATTGTTTTTGAAATTAACTTGTATCTCCTTCCACTTAAACCAGCATCCATTTTAATCATTCTCTATAGATCCGTTTCCCAATATGAAGGATACTTCTCCCAAATTTTTCATGGAAAATCGCATAAATAACCATGCTTTTGTACACTCTTAACATTTCTCTCTCATTCCTAATAAGTAGGATGTCATCAACATAAAGCACCAAAAATGGAACGGAACTCCCGCTAGCCTTCTTGTATACATATGGTTCGTACACATTTTTTATGAAGCCAAACTTTTTTACTGTCTCATCAAAATATATGTTTCAACTTTGGGATAGATGCTTAAGTCCATAAATGGACCTCTAGAGTTTGCAAACCATTTGCTCACTCCAACTAGATATAAGGTCTTGCGGTTGCTCTATATAAATTTCATTGTTAATATTGCCATTGAGAAATGCGATCTTTACATTCATTTACCATATCTCATAGTCGTAATAAACGACTATGGCAAGCATAATCCTAATGGATTTTGGCATAACTACAGGCAAAAAGGTTTCTTCAAAGTCCATTCCTAGCCTTTAAGTATGTCCTTTTGCCGCTAATCTAATCTTATAGGTCGTCACCTCTCCATTTGCTCCAAGCTTTCACTTATAGATCCATTTGCATCTTATGGGTATTATACTCTCTGGTGGATCTACTAAGGTCCATATCTTATTAGAGCGCATAGAGTCTATTTTGGAATAGCTTCATCATGGGTCTTTGGATCAAGATCCGTTTGGCCCATCTCATGAAGAAATCTGAATCTTTCGAGTTGCCTCTTGATTCATTCCGATCTCCTAGGAAGTTGTGCAACAATGGCATTTCTCGCTTATTTGCTTATACCATTTGCGGGATCATTTGATCATCATGCGTACCATGCAAATACAGTCCTTTTATTTTTTATCTCTCAATTGCGGCCTAGGATTAAGATGTTTTTGGCGCCCTAATAACCCAATAACTATGTCTTTATTCTTAATGATTGATTCGTTTTTGAATTCGATCTTCGAAACAACTTTTTAATCGAGTTATTATACAAAACATAGAAGATCTTCTCTTTTATCAAAACAAGAAATGGATCATTTCTTAGAACTCACAAAACTTTATGCATAGAAAGCTTGTTCCCAACTGTATCTCATGCGACCCGCTCAAAAGGTGGTCGAGACACACATCAAAGAATAGTGACATACCATAAGATTGCCATAGTCCCTCAAGTTTAAGGACTATTAACATGTACTGTCGTAAGATAGAGAATATTTCATTATCGAATGCCACTACAACTATCCCATGAACTTCTCTATGTCAGGTCTCTAGTGAATCTGTTCTCCAACAAGCACTCACTAACATGCACCAATATCAACTACAACGATTGTCCATGAAATGGGGCAACAATTTAACTCATTGAATTATGTATCATTAGTACAAACCTATCCGATCTAAGACCTCCAGAGACTAATTTTATTATCATCATCATCTGGATGATTTGGTCTCATAGTTTTATATGATTTAGAGGACTTCTTCCATATTTATTATTAATGAGACAATATTTGAAAATATGAAGAAGATGGCCATATCATTCACATTGGAAAAATAAGATCGATTATATATGAGCAGTTTTACAAGCCAAAAACCTATTGGTTGCAGGGTACTGCTCTAACAGGAAATCTATCATTGCCTTAGAGTTTTTGAATTTGCTCTAAGGTAATCTTCTTCTATCTTTAATTCATTTGGTTACATAAATTGATCCAAAAAAATACATACTAATCAATGTTGAATAAGTTTAAATTTCAGCTGCGTATACGATTTTTGAAATCTACTTGTATATCTTTCCACTTTTAGAGACATTACTTGTTTCTCCTTTAGGCTTCCTACTATAGAATCAAAGGGTGTACCCTTGAGGGAATTTTTTGCAATTTAAGTGTTCATAGATCATATCCTGAGTTTCCCATTTTCTAAAGCTGCATTTTGAACATGGGTATATGATTCTATCATTAACACATTGGTGTTCAAAAGCAAAATTAATAAATCACCTAACTCCTTGTTCATATAAGATTGAATTTCACGGCTTTGTAATCTAGGACTTGTGTATTGCTGTAAAACTTTCCTTAAGGTAAGTAAAAATGATACCACATGAATCCCAAGCAACGAGACGTAATTTAAAGACAACTATGATATTAAGACAATTATGATGTTTAATGCACGTCCATGTGCCCATCAATTTCCAATAGTGATGTTCATCAAACCAATTAACTCTTTCAATATCAAAAGGGAAAAAGTAGCTTTCTTTATAAGGTCTGTCTCTATTGAAATAGTTAGATTGATACTATAAACTAGGGATCATTGCAAGGTTGATTAGGCCCATCATTAAGTATATTTTTGCTGAAAAAGTACAAGCAACCAAATTGTATACTGTTCTAGCCGAAGCATATTTTCTTAAAAACAAAATCAACAAGTTCAGAGATTCCTCGAAAAGGGCATATCATATATATGCCCACACACACACACATATCACATCTTTGCTTTCTTAAGTTTTGGAACCATATGTGTGGACCTATTTGTTCCACTAACTTTTTTATATTATAGGAAAAGACAAATCACTATACGATTCTTAAAAAAAATAATTTTATTCTTAGAAAACAAATCAAGATGAACAAATCACTAGCAATGCCAAGGAAAATTAGTTCGCCATCTGGGCTTCCTTCTTGTGTATAATTTGATAGCCACTTCACAGCTTTAATTCAGTTTGGGAGTATTGGAAAACATATAAATTCATTTAAATCTATGTAAAATTTAGTGAAATACACCATAAAAAAAAAAAAAACACAGTTAAGAAAAAGGTCAAAAGGCCCTTTGCTTAAGAACGCTGTTTTCAATACGCAACCACAAAGCTCACAAGTCATTATCTTTACCACTAAATTATTCATAACTATCTTTTGAAGCATTCAGTCATCAATTGCTGTACTTTATTTCCATAAATTTGCACTTCAAATCTTTCTCATCTGAAAGCCTAAAATGGAAGCAGAGGTAACAGAGATTTTACTACAAAAAACAAGTCAATTTCTCCTGACTAAAAATTTAGTCCATGAACCCAATTATGAGCTAAAAAGCTACAGTTCAGGATTAATAATACTTCATTAAGGTTTGATAAAGAAGCTGCCATTAAACATTGCACTTCATGGTTTGATTTAATGCTAATTAATTATTTATTGGCTCATAATTTGCATTCAAAGAATCAAAGTAAACAAACCTGATAGGAATGAAGAACAAGAAGAGTCGAAGGTGGACAGTCAATGGCGATGGCGTGAAGAAGTTCTGGCAGTGTCATAGCCACATGGTGCTCACCTCGGTGAGGCAAACCAACTTTGAGCTTTGCGACTACATCGCGGAGATAGTGCTCGACGGAGTGGTTCTTGCTAGAGGTGGTGACCAGAGGATGTGGTGGTGCGATGTCAGGATTTGGGGCTTGTATTTGGGGGATTTAGGGAAAGAGGAGAATTAATTTTAGGTTGGGGGGAAATCTAATTCGTTTTCCTTTTTGTCTTTTTAGTAAAGACATATGTGACGATTAAAAACCGCTGCCTTTTATACGTTTTGCAGCGGTTAGGCAGAAAACGCCGCCTTTTACTTTTATTTCGCGGTGATTTGCACAAAAAGCGCCGCAATATTCTTTTCTTAAGCATCGCTTATGTTAAATGCCGCAGGAACTGCCGGACATGTCTAATCCATGGCAGTTTTTTCTAACTGCCATAGAATGCTCTCTGTGAAGTTACTTTTCTGGTACGGTGTAATGGTACCCACTTTAAAAGGTGGAAGAGTAAGGTGCATTTCACCTTCACCTTCTGATATTCGTATGTTCTTACTAAAAAGAATCCAAACAAAATAGACGATATCAACATAAACGATAAAGAATATGTAGCCCATCTTGAGACAGTGGAAAAGTATAATGATGACACCTTCAAATATCGGTATTATCTACTTAATTGCCTCTCGGATATTAATGATTATTATGATCAAACTCACTCTACTGCAAAGAAAATTCGGAAAGCATTACAGAGTAAGTATGATATTGAGGAGGCAAGAGCAAAAAAAATATGTGTCTAGCCATACAAATCAATGGTAGATCAAGCTCAAGATTTTATTATGATCATTGGAGAACTCAGGTCGAAGGATATTAAAATTGGAGATAACCTTTTTGTTTGTAACATAATTGATAAACTTCTACCTTCATGGAAGGAATTTCTAAAAAGTACGGGCCACAAAAAAAATAAAAATGAAACATTTATTGAAACCTTGATAATGTGAATCTTAACAGAAAAGGAAGCAAGGGGCCAAGATGTGCTGATGCAACCAATTGATAGAATATTACAAGCTATCACGATGAAGGTAAATTTAATTTTTTCAAATAATTTTACTCCTAATTCTAACAAAAATACCTCCTCGAAGCTGAAAAAGAAAAATTTCAAGAAAAATTATAATCAAACACGACGTCAACAACATCAAAATTCAAGAATATGTTACATCTTTGGCAAGAGTGGGCACATTACTCGATTTTCCAAATATCAAAAACAAGGGATTGCTCCACAGGCTAGTCTACTTGGGAGCCACCTGTAGCAAGGAAAATAGATGTAAATATGGTTAAAAGTGTTGATGGCTGGTGGGCAAATTCTAGTGGAACTACTATGGCTGCTATGATAAAGATTGCTTCAAAGTATATACTCCCTTTGATTAGCCCAAAATCATCATGCTTGGTGATTCTCATACCATCAACTGCTTGTAATAGGAGACGTTGTGTAATACCCCAAAAAATACTTCTAACTTCATTAATAAAAATTTCTTTTTACCCCATAATATTTTTTTATAAAATCTTTATTTTTTATCCTATTTTTTTGTAGCTTTTAAAATAATTACACTCATCCACAAAATTTGTTACATCAAATTTTTTAATTCCTTTTGAACCCCAAAATTTTCTAAATTCTTTCTCAAATTTGGAAAATATATATATAACTATCTTTAAAAAGCCTAAATAACTAGCCACTCATACACACACAACACAAGGATAGAATTGTAAATTTTTCCAAAATCTTATCAACATATGATGAAAAATTGGCATCATATTATTCATCCACTTTGCACATGTTTTGGCTAATTGTCATTGGACCACTTTTCACCTAATCACCCCACTACCCACAACCTATTCTTAAGCTTTACAACTCATCCCCTTACTTGGCAAAATTACCACAATTCCATGTCATCTTCCATATATTTGGCAAGATTTTACACTTTCCACATCATTATTCTATTTACAACTTAGCACTCCAAATTATTTTACTTTCGCAATCTAGTCCATAAACTAAAACTTTAGGGGAGAAGTTTTGCCATTTTTCCACATACACACAAAACACACACACACACAAAAGAACCGAACACACATATACACACACACAATCTTCAATTTTTAGCCATCAAAATCTTCATAAATCCTTGAAGTCTTTTTCTATAAAGATCAAATTTGGAGTTGGGAGGAAAGAGAAGAAGGAATTAGCTTAAAAATTTCATAAGCAAAAGCTTGAAAAGTTTATGTAAAATTTATGATGTTCCTCACCGATTATTCTTGATATATCTTCTATTCCAATTCTTGTTTCTTGAATCATATTAATATTTCTTCTTTTTTGATAACCATGATTCATGTCAATCATTATGTTGTACATAAACCCCAGATTGAAGGTTTCAAATCCTAAATTATTTTCAAAGTATGCCAAATCCAAGCTGTTACCTTAAAATTTTCGTAAAATTTAAAAGAATTTTATACTTTTCAATTTTAAGCCAAAGTAATTTCAAAAATAATAAAAATATTACAATTTCAGAAATTTTTTTAAAAAAAAAATTTGGTTGAGCATTGTACCGCCCATTTAGGTACCCAAATGCCCAATGTAGAAATCATTTTCGATTTTAGGCATATCCATGCCCCAAAGAGGTGCGCAGTGCCCAAATCAGAAGCAAAATTTTTTTTCTTTTGCTCTTTTACCCCTTTAATGCTCATTTAGTCCTTTATCCATTACTCTAAATGTTTATTGAGGAATTCATCCCGTAGATTATTAGTAACATTGATTCGATTGTTGGATATATTGCTATGATTGTTGGAATTGTTGATTCAATTGCCAAATTCTTGGAAACTTGAATGTTAATGATTGTTGGGCCCCAAAAATCTTCAAAAGGGAAGCTGGGCGGCGTCGAGTTGACGGAAATCTCCTGCCAGTTTTTTTTTCATTGTTGGCTAGTCTCACGATTGCCTAGAGGTTAGGCATCCCAAAAGTCCAATCTCTTACACGTAGTAGACCATGTCAGTATTGATTGTTCGCCCCTCGAGCGGCCACTCGAGACGAAATTGGGAGGGATAAAGATTACTTTTATTGAAATAATAAAGGTAATAGATCCACCAAACAACTAATTCAACTATGATTTCCTTTTCATGTTCTTCATTGTTGCTTTGCTTTATCATTTTAGTTCTCTTCATATACTCCTATTATTTCATTTTAATCATAAATTTTAGTAAGTTCTACGAACTTATGTTTCATAACATTTTGCAACATAAGTTCTAAAGGCAGTGGAGGAGTTTTACATAGGTTGCGTGGCTTGATCTTTTGTTTTTAATGTATATTTGAAATGATGTACTTGACAAAGTTGATATCTCATTAATAAATATTACTATTGTTCTTTTATAATTGTGCGTTGACATCATTTTTGGTAGAGAACCCATTCTTGGGGTGGAAGCTCTAGATTCAGGGCACTACAGAGTGGTATCATCATAGCCAAGGTTTAGAAAGTTTTGAGCCCTTAGATACTTTTGAACATTTATCTAATCTAAGTTTTTTGGTTAACTGAGAATAGGTTAATGAATAAATGAAATTGAAAGGTAGAAATTTGAAGGATAGTAGCTCTAACCAGGACAACAATACTCTTTTGGTTCAGAGATGCCTGGAACGAGACTTTGATGCAGAAATCGAAGCTAAGAACCAGGAAATCATGGCTTGAGATCAAGAAATTACATGGTGGCAGTAAGCATATTGGTTGCAATGTTGGCAACATTAAGAGTATGTTGCCTGAGCATAAAAGGAGATTTATGATTTAAATAGGAAACACTATGATCGGCTTACTGAATTTAGGGACCAAGCTATCCACAATCGAATATGTGTAGCACAGTTGGCATGAGAGATACGGAGTTAGTTCGAGGAGATTTTTTGAAAAATAATGGACAAAATGTCTGATATGGAGTGGTTAGCCCAAAGATACATGAGAATGAGATTTTTTTTTTTTTTTTTATATCTAGTGGACACGCCTGGAACATCTAGGAATGCTGATATGGGTGGTGAAGCCATTAGACCCTTTGAGACATTTGGATTTGGCATGCTGGGACAGGATATAGGCAATGAAATGTTCCGACAACTGGATATTCCACTAGAAGGAATTGTGATCCCACCAAAGGAGTTGCGATGGAGATTGAACCATATCCAACACCAGTATCACGCGTAGTTGAAGAGATCAGAAATGAGGAGGCTCTTGTTCCAAGGGGTGGTCTAGAGGGCATTGAGGAGAAAGAAGAGGAAAAATCGAGGAAAGATCCAGATATTATACCATATTAAGATAGGATGTGATAACCTTTGTATATGATTGTACTTAGATGTATGAGATATGATATAAGAATGGGTAGAAATAGAATATAGATAGTAATTTAGTAGTACTAACCCTTTGGATCCATAGACTTTTACTACTAATTTATGACTTTTGTCATGTTTTCTTTAACTTGTGTACTTTATAGCCTTCCTATTCGATAGAATGATACGTTCTTGAATAACCATGATCTCAGAACAACATGGCACCCAAGAGGAACCAGCCTCAAAATAAGCAATCACAAAAGTGAGGACGGCCTCAACGAGAAGACGTCGATAGATCTAACAATCTAACTAACAAAAATAACAATGTGCCACAAGGCATACCTCTGGAACCAGTACTGCTGGCAAATATACCCGTTGCTGAACAAATATTCACTATGTGGCAGCAGTTTATGGAATTTTGCCAACATTAGATGAACGCTGGAAATTGTGGAAACGAAACCCACGAGATAGAAGATAAAACTCTAACTAGATTCCCTCGCTTTAAAATGCATAGATTTAAGGGAAAACCAGATGACTGCAAAGTGGAAGCATGGATCTAAGAGATTGAGAAGATATTTCGAGTTCTTAATTACTCAAAACAGCAACAAGTAAAGTACGCCACATTTCTTCAAGAGGATGCAGCCAGTTACTAGTGGAAAATGGTTGAATGACAATAGAATAAAGAAAGAATGGATTGGATGTGAGAGGCCTTCAAGACTGAATTTTTATGCAAATTTATATTGCAAGTGATGCGGGATACAAGAAAAAGAGAATTTATGAATTTAATCGAAGGAACCATGGTTGTGGTGGATTATGAAACTGAGTTAATAGATTAATTCAATATGCTTCTCATGTCCTCGTGGATGAAAAGAGGAGGATAAGCAAAGCCAGAGCTTTGTCGAGCTCTTGTTTTATGTGACCTTCCAAACTATAGCTGTGAGGTGGAAAAGAAATTAAGGATGAATTTCAAAAACTTCGGAAATTGGATCATAAATGGAGAAAAGAAAAAGGTGTAGGGCAAGTAGATCCTAGAAAATCTTTCCAAGAAAGGAAAGTAGTAAGTCCTCCCGAAATTTCAACTCCTCAAACATGAATAAGAGTAAAGCTCCAAATGTTGCACCAACAACTGTAAGAAGAAGGTAGAACTATTGTGGAGAACTTTCACAAATGGAAGATTAGTGCTGGATGAAACAAGGAAAATATTTAGTCTATGGAGATTCTGAAGGAGAAGATTAGGCTGAAACAAAATTAAATGCAGCAAAAAACACATTCATCACCATGAATAGAAGCCTAAATCTTCATAGGATCCTCATATGAGTTTAGAATTTAGATCAGAGAAGAGGAAACCAACATTTGATGCCTCTAATTGAGCTTGACCGAAAGCTACACCAAGGAGATTGAAGAATTGCTTCCTTCCTTGATCAAGCTCTTGATCTTCTCCAATTATTTGAACTCCACCAACTCTTGATGTATCCAATGTAATACTTGAAGTAGATCTTCGATTCTCCCACCAAAAACTTGAAGAAGACCAAAATTGAATCTCCAAAAGTGAGAGTGCCAAGAGATGTGTAGAAGTTGATCAACTCTTGATCCTTAATCTCAAATGGATTGCACCTCTAATGGAAGATCCACTCTTCCTCTTTAATTATCACTCAAGATCTATGATTAGAGAGTAGATCTAGATATGAATCTATGAGAGAGTTTTACAGGAGATGAGAAAATTGGAGGGAATGAAAATTTTCAGATTTTTGGATCTAGAAGGAGAGAGGTGGCCGAATTTTACATGGATTGTGTGAGGTAGTTGTCCTATGGTATTTAAAGTGTGATCCTTGCCAACTTGGATGCTTAGTTGGCAAGGTAGTTTTGGAGAGAAGAATCTAAATTCTTCTCTTCCAAATATCTTAGCTTACATGGCATCCAAATTGCAATCTATGTCGCATTTTAATTAACCAATTAATTAAAAAGCTACATAGATTCTAATTCACTTTAAACACCTAAATTTATTTCCCTCCTTATTTAATTGATCTTATTGAATCAATTAATTCAACTATTGAAATTAATTGAATCATGTTGACTATTAATTCAATTAGAATAATTTGAATATTCAAATTAATCTATTCAAGAAGACCAATTTTGACTTTGATAAATATTTTAACTTTTAGTTAAAATCTCTCTTTATTTGCCTAAATCTAATTTAAATGATTATTTCTAATCAAATTAGAGAATCTCCACTTAGATTCATATTATGACTAAATCGAGGAAGTCATGTGACCTATTAGGTTCATCAATTAATTAGACATGAGCTTATAACTCTTTACAATTTATAATTAATTAAACCATTTAACTAATTACGTATAGAATTAATCTCTATTAATTTTATAGTACCCAATCTCCATAGTCGATGTCTAACCATAAGCCTATGGAGTCCAATTTATTGGTAAATAATTGTGGTGCGAACCTCATTTACTTACGTATGTCATGCAAATACGGTCCCTCCGTTTTCCATCTCCCGATTGTGGCCCAGGGTTAAGATATTTTCAGCGTCCTTAATAGCCTAATAACAATGCATCTATTCTTAATGATTGATTCATTTTGTGTCCTCAACTTTGGAAATGCTTTTCCAAATCGACATACCACCTTGCACAAGGATTTTCTTGAATCGAATCATTAGAGAAAACATAGGAGATACACTCGTTCATCAAGACGAGGAAACGGATCTTTTCTTGGAACTCATAAACATCTATGCATAGATGGCTTGTACCTAACCTGCATCTCATGTGATCCACTAATCAGTGATCAAGACGCATATCAAAGAACAAGGACCCACCATAAGTTTATTGTGGTCTCTCAAATCTAAAGACTAATTGTATGCACCATCGTAACATAGAGAATAATCCATCACCGAATGCCACTATGGCTATCTCATGGAATTCTCTATGTTGGGTCTCTCAATAAACTTGTTCTTCTCATAAGTACCCATTAACATAAACCAGTTTCAACTACATCGATTATCCATGAAACGGGGTAATGATTCAACTCCTTGAATCATGCATTGTTAGTACAAGTCTATCCGAATCCAAGATGCCCTCGTGTTAAGGATTTTATGACTTGGAGAGTTTAAGATCAAGACATCCAGAGACTAGTTCATGATCACCATCACATGCGTGACCTAGCCTCATAACCTTATGTGATTTAGAGGACTTCTACCACATCGATTGTTGATGAGATAATTTACGAGGAAATGAAGAAGATGGCCATTTTATATATTGCAAAAATAAGACTGTTTATACAAGAGTAGTAATTATGAAGCCAGATCTAATTGGCTGCAGGGCATTACTCTAACAAATTCCCAGCACACGATAGGGAGTTGTCCTAAGAATCGAATCCCAATGCAAACTAAGGAACCCCAAAGTAGCAATAATTCAATTTGGGTAAAAGACCGTGCGTAAGCCAGAGCTTACACCCTTGCTGGCACAGATAACTCAGAAGCTATTGACGTTGTAGAAGGTAAGGCTTTGATCCATAACTTTGTTTGCAAAGTTTAATTTGATACCGGTGCTACTCATTCGTTCATATCCACTGCTTGTGCCTCCAAGATGGGATTAAAGTCTGAAACTTTAAGTACTCCTTATGAGGTTTATTCACCCATGGGTTTATGTATCACTACTTGCATTAGATGTGGAAATTGCCTAACCATAGAAAATGAGGAGTATCTTACTAACCTTATAGAAATACCAATCCAAGAGTATGATCTCATCCTACGCATGGATTGATTATACCAGCATCAAGCAGTAGTTGACTGCTTTGCCAAAACCATTAAATCGGGTGATTCAATAGGAGCTAGAGAAAGAAAAGATTTAGGTTGTATTAAATCAGCCATTTTCTCCTTGGCAAAAGCCAAGAAAGTTTTAAGAAAGGGAGGACGAGAATTCTTGGCTTATATGATAAACAAGCCCCAAGATAAGTCAAAATTGGAAGATTTGAAGGTGATTAATGAATTTCCTGAAGTATTTCCCGATGAATTAAATTCACTTCCTCCAGATCAGGAAAAGGAATTCGTAATCCAAACTTACCTAAAAGCCAAACCTTTCTCAAAACTCCATATAGAAAGTCTCCATAGAACTAAAGGAATTAAAGGAAAAATTGCAGGAGCTATTAAAGAAAGAATTTATATGACCAAACACTTCTCCTTGGGGTGTGTGAGTGCCGTTTGTAAAAAATAAAAAATAAAAAATTAAAAAAAAGATGGTACATTAGGAACGTGTATTGATTACTGAGAACTAAATAAGATTACCATTAAAAACAAATTGCTCTTACCGCATATTGATGAGTTATTTGATTATTTACAATGATCAGCAGTATACTCTAAGTTGGATTCAAGATAGAGATATTATCAGTTGAAAATATGGGGAATAGATATTCCTAAGATGCCCTTAATTCTCAATATGGGCATTTTGAATTTGTTGTAATGCCCTTTGGTATTAGCGAATGCACCTACTACATTTATGGATCTAATGCATTGAATATTCCGTCCCTACTTGGATTGTTTTGTAGTGATTTTTATTGATGATATTATGTTGTACTTCAGAACAAAGAAGAACATGAAAAGCACTTCAGAATAGTGCTGCAAACTATTAAAAATCACCAATTATATGCCAAATTCAGTAAATGTGAATTTTGCTAGAGAAAGTCACTTTTTTGGGTTATATAATTTCTCGAAATGGTCTTGAGGTTGATCCAGGAAAGGTTGAGATGATGGTTAATTGGAAAAGAATGAAAAATATTACTGAAATGCGAAGTTTTTTGGGGTTAGCTAGGTATTATAAAAAATCTATCCAGAACTTCTCCAAAATAGCAGGACCCCTTACAAAGTTAACTAGAAAGAGCAACAATTTGAATGGAACGAACGTTGTGAACAAAGTTGCTCAGAACTTAAGAAAAGATTAACTTCTACACCTCTGTTAGCGCTACTAGATGATTTACGAGAATTTACTGTATATACAGATGCATCCAGAGAAGGATTGGGATGTGTTAATGAAAAGTGGTGAATCATTACATACGGCTCAAAAAATATTAAGCCACAGGAACAAAATTACCCAACTCATGATTTGTAACTGGCAGCTGTGGTGTTTACTCTAGCAAAGTGGCGACATTATTTATATGGAGCCAAAGTAGAGGTTTTCAGTGATCATAAAAGTCCCAAATTGAAAGTGAAGTATAGACATAAATCAAAACAAAATGTAGCTGAATAAATATTCATCAACATGAATCAAAGCATAAATCCTTCAAGGATCCTCATATGAACATTGATTTTAGACTAAAGGAAAGAAAATCTACCTTGATCCAACCAAAATAGAAAAAGGCTGAACACTCTCCTCTTTTCAACTGAAGCTTGATCTCCTTCTTTGATCAACTCCTTGATCCTCTTAAAACTTGATAGATCCACTCCAAAGCTTGATGGAATCTTCGATTCCACCTTCTAATTGACTTAGCCAAAAAAATTTCTTCAAATTTGCGCTAAGGCCGTGAGCTTTTTGGAGTATGTCTTCAACAATTGATTCTGTAATTAATGTGGATTCACACCTGTAACGTTGATCTACCCTTCCTATTTTGATTGTCACTTTAGATCTTTGGTTAGAAAATATCCAAATATGAATTTGTGGAGAGAATGAGGAGGGAATGTGATTTAGGAGGAGAAATTTTAAGCTGAAAATTTGGATCAAAAAGTGGCGCCAAAGAGGTGGTTATGGGAGGCATTTAAAATGTGATGATTGGCCAACTTAGATGCTTAATTGACAAGATATTTTGGAGGCAAAAATCTAGATTCTTCTCATTAATATCATTGTTCTACTTGGCATCCAAGTTAGATATATTCATGTGGCATTTTAATTAATAATTAATTAAAGTATCATATGGTCTCCAACTAGCATTAAATACCAAATAGAATTTCTCTCCAAATTTAAATCTTCTTGGATCAATTAATTCAACTATTGAAATTAATTAAATTAGATTAATAATTAACTTAATTAGAATAATTTGACTCTTCAAATTAATCTATCCAAGAAGACTCACTATGATTTTGGTCAAAAATTTTTATTTTTAGTTAAAATACTTCTTCTATTGCCTAAATCTAATTTAGGCGATTTTCTCTAATTTAATTAGAGAATCTCCATTAAATTCATATCATGACTTAATCGAGAAAGGCATGTGACCTATTAAATTTATCAATTAATTAGATATGGGCTAGTAACTTTTATGATTTACATTTAATTAAACACTTTAATTAATCACTTATAGAATTAATCTCTATTTTCCACGTCCCTAATAGCCTAGTAACTATGTATCTATTTTTAAAGATCGATTTTTTTTTAAATTTGACTTTGAAAACTTTTTTCCAAATTGACACACCACCTTGCACAATGATTCTCTTGAATCGAGTCATTATAGAAAATATAGGAGATATTTTCATTCATAGAGATGAGGAAACAGATTCTTTTTTGAAACTCACAAGCCTCTACGTATAGATAGCTTATACCCAACACGCATCTCATATGATCCCCTCGAAAAGCAGTCGAGACACACATCAAAGAATAAGAACCTACCATAAAGTTGCCATGGTTCCTCAAGTCTAATGACTAATAATATGTACTAACCAAGATAGAGAATATTCCATCACCGAATGCCACTACGACTATCTCATAGATTTTTCTATATCGGGTTTTCAGTGAACTTGTTCTCTAACATGCACTGGTGTCTACTACAGTAATTGCTTGTGAAACAAGGCAATAATTCAACTCCTTGAATTATGCATCGTAAGTGCAAATCTATCCGAATCTAAGATATTCTTGTGTTAAAGATTTTATGACTTGAAAGATTTAAGATCAAGCATGTAGGGACTAATTTCATAATCACTATCATACACGTGACCTAGCTTCATAACCTTATTGATCTAGAGGACTTCTTCCATATTCATTGTTGATGAGACAATATAAGATAATATGAAGAAGATAGTCATTTTATTTACATTGAAAAAATAAAATCATTTGTATAAGAGCAGTTTTACAAGATACTATAACAAAATATGTTTTTTGCTAGAATTAAAATTGTATAGCAAGTAGTAACTAAGTGTGATAAAAGGTTATTTATTACGCTTGGGCTATACTTTTCAGGCCGTAGGCATTGTAAGCGACACATTTTAAAGCATAGTAATTAACTTTTGCTATGAAATTATCCTTAGTTACTATAAATTAAAATGTGTGGTAAAATATCATCAAATAAAACACTATTTTTCACCACATTTGAAAAAGGGTAGTATTTAATTATTAATTACCACACTTTAAAAACCATAGCAAATATTTAAATAATTTTTTACAATAATCAAATGTAGTAAATGCAACTTAATACTACAATTTTCATTATGGTACCACCTCCTCACTTCTTGTTATTGAAATCGACCAATTCATAGATGAATAGAAATAATTGTTTAAGTTTGCAACCAAATAGAGTCGAACCCCTGATCTCCAAGTTGAAGATTGATGTGTGTAACCACTAGGCCAAAGTTATTCTCATGTACTAAATTCTATGCATATATATATTTTTATTAATCCAAGTACTTAATATTTTGGATGAATTACAAAAATCACCCTTGAGGTTTGGTGTAATTACAAAAACCACCCCTGAGATTTGGCAAATTGCAAAAATCATCCCTAATGAAGCCATATCACTAGGATTTAACGAAAATTGATGATATTACCGTGTGTACAAGAGATAAATTCCAGCTTTACTTTTAAAATTTACTCTTTGTTTATACGGTAACATCATCAACTTTTGCAAAATCTTAAAAATATTGCTTCGTCAAGGGTGGTTTTTGTAATTTGCCAAACACCAGGGGTGATTCTTGTAATTACACCAAACCTCAAGGGTGGTTTTTATAATTCACCCTAATATTTATATACCTTTGTATAGAATATACATTTGTTGATGTATTTGGTAATATATATCTTAGTTCCTATATTATTATTATTTTTTTAATTTCAAAGATGCTTCATTTGGTCAACGAAAATGGCTAGGTATTTGGGTCAAGTTTTTGGCTAGTTTATTGGGCTTTTGGGCTCGTTTTTTGGGGCTAACTGTGGCGGGAACATGAAACGTGTTTGCTCAAAACTTTTCGGATACATGAAATGTATTTTTATTTTCAAAACGATGCTCGATTTGAAAATCAAATAAATTTTCGAAAATTCGATGGCTCAAAATTTTTATTTCAGGAATTCTTGGGGTGTTACACACTCTTTCTCTTTGGATTGTCACTTTAGATCTTTGGTTAGAAGAGATCCAAGTATGAATTTCTGGAGAGAATGAGGAAGAAGAAATGTGATTTAGGAGGAGAAATGTTCAGCTAAAAACTTGGATCTAAAAGTGACACCTAAAAGGTGGTTATGGGACGCATTTAAAGTATGATTTTTCGCCAACTTGAATGCTTAGTTGACAATATATTTTAGAGGGAAGAATCTAGATTCTTCGCTTCAAATTAATATCATTGGTCCACTTGACATCCAAGTTTGATATATCCATGTGACATTTTAATTCAAAATTAATTACAGTGTCACATGGTCACCAACTAGCTTTAAATACTAATTAGAATTTCTCCCCTAATTTAAATCTTCTTTTTGGATCAATTAATTCAACTATTGAAATTAATTGAATTAAATTAACAATTAACTTAATTAGAATAATTTGACTCTTCAAATTAATCTATCTAAGAAGACTCATTTCGACTTTGGTCAGATATTTTGATTTTTAGTACCGTGACTTAATCAAAAAAGGCATGTGACCCATTGGTTCATCAACTAATTAGATATGGGCTCATAACTTTTATAATTTATGATTAATTAAATACTTTAATTAATCAGTCCTAGAATTAATCTCTATTAATTCTAGAGTACGCAATCTCTATAGTCGATGTCTAACCACAAGCCTATGGAGCCCAATTCATTGGTGAAGTAATTCGGGTGCGAACATCACCTACTTACGTGTACTGTGCAAATGCAGTCCCTGTATTTTTTATCTCCCGATTGGGGCCTAAGGTTAAGATTTTTGGCATTCTTAATAGCCTAATAACTATGTATCCATTTTTAACAATTGATTCATTTGTGAATTCGAGTTCAAAAACTCTTTTGGAAATCTAAACACCACCTTGCATAATGTTTTTCTCGAATTAAGTCATCATAGAAAACATAGAAGATATTCTCGTTCATCAAGACAAAGAAACGGATCATTTCTTAGAACTCCAAACCTCTATGCATGGAACTTGTACCCAAAATGCATCTCATATGACCCGTTCGAAAAGTAGTTGAGACACACATTAAAGAATAAGGACCTACTATAAGGTTACCATAGTTCTTGAAGTCTACAAACTAATAATATGCACTATCGTAAGATAGAGAATATTCTATCACCGAATGCCACCACGGCTATCTAATGGATTTCTCTATATCGGGTCTTTAGTGAACTTGTTCTCTAACAAGCACCCACTAATATGCACCGGTGTCTACTGCACCAATTGCCCATGAAACAAAGCAATAACTCAACTCCTTAAATTATGCATTGTTATTGCAAGTCTATCTGAATCTAATATGTCCTCGTGTCAAAGATTTTATGACTTGGACAATTTAAAATCAAGGGTTCTAGAGACCAATTTTATGATCATCATCATATGCATAATCTAGCCTCATAGCCTTGTTGATCTATAGGACTTCTTCCATATTCATTGTTGATGAGATAATATAAGATAACATGAAGAAGATGGCCATTTTATTCACATTGAAAAAATAAGACCATTTGTACAATAGCCGTTTTACAATCCAAAACCTATTGGCTGCAGGGCACTACTCTGACACAAATATATTGTCAGTCAAAAGAATTTAAATTTGAGAAAACGGAGATAGATGGAGTTTCTCAAGAATTATGATTTCTCAATTGTTTATCACCTCGGAAAAGCAAAGTATGTAGCAGATGCCTTTAGTCGAAAGGGAAGAATAGCTGGAATAATCATATATCCAGAACTATATGATGTCATCCAGAAAGCTCAAGAAAAAGATGAATCGTAAGGCCTTGGATCCCGGTACATTTTACCTTATGATCTGAAACGCTACTCACAAACGGATAACTATCTAAAACTATAAACAGGAAATAACATATCTCATTCCATGCTAAATTTTCCAAAATAATACATCATAACAATCTTCAGTTTATACAAGCCAAACGTCTAAACAAGCTAACAAGCCAAAATATATTCTTAGATACATAATCCAAAAGAAAAATCTGAGATGCTAATGGAGAGCTTCCCAAACAATAGATCCACAGGGCTAAGTACCTACATGATGTTAATGGAATATGAGTCCATTGACTCAGTAAAACTTATGGCGTAGAATTTGGAGTACAAGATTTAAACAATAAGCATATCACGAACAAAATTATGAATGTGACCTCATATAACATTTCAAATCAATCAAAATGAATAAAATGAACGAATATCATAAATCATACGTCACATTCATGTCAACAAAACTTATGAGGCAGATTCAAATGTTTGGTAGATCTGTCACCCTTATAACTCCATCACATATTCACATATAATCCTTATCCCTCCAAGATCCCTCAAGGAGCATCAAACAAACTGGAGAGCACAGTCGACCCCACATGCTTTAGAGTAGCCCTTCAAAACCCTACCATTAGGGCTTTTTCGATCTGCCCAACAAACAAAAATTTCCAAGGGCTCAGATTGTCGATCCGATATGGCCTTATTCGATACCCTTAAAAAATCCCAGAGCCAACATACATACATTCATATAGACTTGAAAACAAATGGAATATATTGGAACATATTTGAAACATAAAGCCACTTCAGGCATATATTCGATCCACCGATCATATAAAACAAATGGTTCAAATTTGGACTAAGGACTGGGAAGAATTTTATTTCGAAATCTTAAACATGTTTAGAGATGTTAAATATGGACTCGGGTTATCAAAATGAAGTTGAAACATGAAGATTTAGGTACTGGATTGGGTGCTTTGGTGCTCGTTTGGGTGCTCGAGCACTTGAACAGTGCTTTTAGCTACTAAATGGGTGCTTGAGCTCTCAAATGGGCAATTGAGCGTCGAAATAGTGATTTTTGCCTTGGGTTTGAGTGCTTGAGTGCTCAAACACTAACTTGCTACTGGAATACGAGTGTTTGGGTACTAAAGGGGGCACTTGAGCACACCACTAGGAGCTAGGCGGCCTAAAGCAAGCGCTTAAGGAGTCACTCTCGGGAATTTTTTTTTTTTTTCGTTTAAAACTGATTTTTCTCTTTTTCCAGTAGCTCTTTTGAAATGTTTTTCTTAGAAATCCAAGCCACAAGTTTTATTTTTTGCAAGTTTATGAGATAATTTTCTGAAGTCCATAAACTGATTTTTAGGTTCTGTATGGGTTTTCCTTTATGTCCATGGTCCAAATCCATTCCAAGGACAAGGTAAGATTGTCACGAATGTTCAAGGGTTCATTGGTCTCCACATCAAGAATTTTGAGCTTATGATCATAAAGAACCAACAAGAATAGCATAAATAAGCTCATTTCACATTTCAATATATAAAACATGATCATCCAACCGATGAAGCTATGAAATCAACCAAAGAGAAAAGAGAGAAGTCCATAAGTCTTACACTTAGGTCCTAAGCTCTTATCAAGTTGAGAGTTGTCCCCAGAGATTGATTCAACACCTATAAAATAGAATATCACATTTATTAAGCTCCATTCACAACCTTATTAAAAATACTTATGTACATACTTATTCCATCCTTACCAATAGCTAAGAGAATGGTTTTCCTACTCCTTCCCCTTCTAGCAAAATGTTTGTAGTAGTTAAAAGTTTATTTTTATGTTGAAGTGCAAGAGAGGTGTAAGAGAATATGTGCTAATGTTAGTGTGTGAAAGGGATGTAAATGCAGTAGCCTTCCTTTTTGCAAGAGGGAGCTTATTTATGGAAGGAGTGGAAGGTCATCTAAGGAAGGAGAATTTGATTAAGGTCCTTGTATGCAATTAATTAAGCTTCTTAAAGAAGCTAGGCTTGGATTGATAGATTGTGATGGAGATTCCATCACTTGGAACAAAGCTGCTGATTTGCAGTTGTTAGTTTTCCCCTTATTTCTTTTTTGAAATATTAAATATTGGGTCAAAAATGGTAGGCTAGGGTTTGGTTTTGATTGAGCTTGTTTGTTGGACCTATGAGGCTTGTTTGGGCCGAAATGGAACAAGAAAGTGAAGTTCGAATGCAAGAAAATTTTTCGGACGCAAGAAACTTATTTTGACAATAAAATGATTTTTGTAATAGTAAAAATGAGTTATTATTTGAAAATCGGAGATTCAAAATTATAATTAGGAAAATTTTCGGGGTGTTACATGAATGGGCTCAAAAGTTGAAATTGAATCCTGTAGAAAATTCTGACTTTCAAATTGATGAAATTGGGATGTTAAAATTTAAAGGGCGGATCTATTTACCTAAAGAAATTCGGGAAAGAGATGCTATCCGGAGCCCACGTGTAATACCCTGTAAAATTCCTCCAACTCCATTAATAAAATTTTATTTTTATCTAAAAATCTTTTTCCATAAAATACCTATTCTATAATATTTTTCTACCACTTTTAAAATTATTACACTCATAACAAAATTTGTTATACAAAATTCTTTATTTCTCTTTAAACCCCAAACTTTTCTAATATTTTTACACCTTAAGTTTCTTTACAAAATTTTCAAGGAAAATTTTTAAAATTTTTCCTTTTTAAAAGGCCAAATTCAGGCCCCTTCCCCCCACACATGGCATAAATGAAATTTTATCCAACTTTATACTCACACATACATGAAATTGGCAAGTTCTGATTGCACCACTTTGCATAAAGAATGGCACCGCATTATTGATCCAATTTTCCCTAAATCTTATACTAACATATCTCAAATCTTTAGCTTTACCTGTCACCTTCCCACTTGGCGTGTCCCTCACAATTCCATGTTACCTTTTTGCTTACTTGGAAAGATCCCAGCCAACACTATTCCTTGTCCGACTACCCCACATTTAGGGATTTCCAAGGGTCCTAATCGATAATCCGACATTGTCCGAATTTGGTACTCAAGAAAACCCCTAGGACCCAACATTCGTTCATTTACTCAGGCTTGGAACAAACAAGATGTTCAATCATTCAATAAGGCCATTACAGCATGATTTCGGTTGGCCATCAATTTCAAATAACATTTGAGAATAGGCGAAACATATCAATCGGTCATTTCAGAATTTTGACTATGGACTAGAGGGTTTTCGTTTCAAAGTTCAAATCACATTAGAAAGATCGGATATAGACTCAGTATGTCAAGAAATGAAGTTTGAAAAATGAAATTTGGTTACGGAAATGGGTGCTTGGGCGTTCAAGCGCCCAGCTAAAATTTTTGGATAGAAGCTGGGTGGTGGGACGCCCAAGCTTCTGTAAAATTGGGATGTTCTACCCAGAGTGGGCGTTTGCGCGCAGCGCCTAAATTTTTGCCCTTAGGTACCTGCTCTTGGGTAGAAATCCAATTTTCATATTTTGATTTTCTTTCAATTTTTTATTCAAAACCACATTTTTGGCATTCTCTTTTATATAAAAACATTTGTAGATCATCGTTTTAAAATTTAGTTTAGGATTTTTCGAAATATCGTGTTCAAGTCGAATGATACGTTTTTAGTCCATATATTTCATTTTCAATTAATCTTTTGTTCATTCCTCCCTTGTTCCAATGTCCATTATACGAAACTTCATCCAAAGCATAGGTAGAGTTGTCATAAGGATTTATCAAAGCTTTGGATTCTCATTATCATGGAATAGAGCTTATAATAGCAAGAATAACAAGGCAACAACAAGAGCTCATGACATTAACATTTCAAGGGACATCAAGGCATTCAATAGCTCAAACATGCTCATTCCTTCAAGAAAAAACTAGAAACATATGCTCATAAGGAGTACAAGAAAGCCATAAGTCTTGCCTCCTGGAGTCTAGGGCTTGATAAATATAAATGATCTAAGCTGAGTTTCAAGCACCTATGATAATATACACACTTATGTCAAGTTCCAAATAACCATATCTTTAAATATTCTTAAATCACCAATCTTAAGCTAACTTACCAATAGTTAGGATGAGAGTTCACCACCTAAAATCCCCCTAAGCAACCGGTTTTTTCTTTTTTTTTTTAAGAGAAGCTACAATGCAAGAAGAGTTTAAAAGTGGAGAGTGGTTTTTGAGAAGTGAAGAAGCTCCAGAATTTGTTTGGAGGAAGAAGCATTATTTATAGAGAGAAATTGGGGTCAAAATGCAAGAATCAACAAAATAGAGTGCTCAAAAATAATTCAGGAATCTTTCTTTAGAAGAATTGGGACAATATTTGATGGATGGATAGGATAAAATCCCATCCATTGTGCAGCATAGGGCTACCACAGTTGCTGCTGAATTTCCAGCTTCTTTCCTTTTCTTTTTTTTTATTCAAAGATGCTATTTTCAAGTCAAAATATTTGGAGGACTCTTCTGACAAAATCGTGACTAGGGTTTGGGTCAAGAATTGGGCTTGTTTAATGGGCTTTTGGGGCTCATTTTAGTTGAAATGTGATGAGAAAATGAAACTTGATTGCTCGAAAATTTTTTGGATGCACGAAACATATTTTGAAATTAAAATGAGGCTTGTGATTTTGAAATCGAATAAATTTTTGAAAAAATAATGACTTAAAATTTTATTTAGAAAAATTTCGGGGTGTTACACTCTCCTCCTTTTAAAAGAATTTGGTCCTCAAATTCATATCTTATTCGAACAAGTGAGGATACTTGTTCCGCATCTCATCTTCATGTTCCCATGTTGCCTCTTCTACTTTCTAATTTCTCCAAAGCACCTTAACTTGCGGTATCTTATAATTCCTAAGCTCGCGAACCTAGAAATCTAGGATACGGACATGTTGTTCTACATAGGTGAGGTCGCTCTAGAGAGGAACATCGAGATATTTGATAACGTGCGAGGGATCATGATAGTATTTCCGTAGGTAGGACACTTGGAATATGTTATGGATCCCAATTAGGTTTGGTGGAAGATCTAGTTGGTATGCTACAAGACTGATTTGTTCCAAAATCTCAAATGGTCCTGTATATCTAGGGATCAGTTTTCTAGCCTTGCCCATTCTTCGAATTCCTTTTTGTAGAGTAATTTTCAAAAATACTCGATTTCCCACATTGAACTCCAAATCTTTCCTATGCTTATCAGCATAGCTTTTTTGGCGATCCCAAGTTGTTTTAATGTTCTTTTTGATGATTTGAACCTTATCTGTAGCTTCTTAAATCATCTCAGGTCACAGTGCATCCTTCTCTGAGCTCGTGGTGCTCTTGATCTCATCTATATTCCAATGAACAGGTGATCTGCACTTCCTACCATACAATGCCTCATATGGAGCTATTTGAATTGAGGCTTGATAGCTGTTATTATAGGCGAACTCTACCAGTGGTAGATGCCTATCTCAATTTCTTGGAAAATTCAAAACACATGCACGTAGCATATTCTCCAGTGTTTGAATTACCCTCTCCAACTGTCCATCTGTCTGGGGACGTGCAGCCGTACTGAATAGAAATTCCATCCCCAAGTGTCCTTGTAGGCTCCTCCATAGTCTCACCATGAATTTGGGATCCCTGTCAAAGATAATACTATAAGGAATCCCATGTAATCGTATTATCTCCTTTATATAGATCTCGGCAAGCTTCTCAACATTATACTGTGTTTTAACAAGCAAAAAATGTGCCGATTTGGTAAGTCTATCTACCACAATCCAGATACTATCACATTCGCCTCGTACCACTAGTAAACCTATCACGAAGTTTATAGTGATCTGTTCCCACTTCCAACTTGGAATTGGGAGCGGCTGTAACTTCCCAGATGGTATTTGGTAATCTGCCTTCACAAGTGGGCAGGTCAGATATTTCTGAACATATTCGACTACATCCTTCTTCATTCATTCCCACCAGAACTTCTGTTTTAGGTCTTTATAAATCTTTGTTCCTCTAGGATGTAACAAATATTTTGTCTGATGTATTGCAAATAGCACTTTTTCCTTCATCCGTGCAGGAGCAACGACCCGATTCCTTGACGGCACTTTGCTAAGGCAAAGACTACCGCTGCTAGCTCTAAATCATGAGTGGGATAATTTACCTTATGATTTTTTAGCTTTCGTGATGCGTAAGCTATTACCTTGCCCTGCTACATCAGAACACAGCCTAATCCTTCTTTTGAGGCATCTGTATAAATAATAAACTCTTCTGACCCATTAGGCAGTGCAAGTACTGGAGTTGTTGTCAATCTTTTCTTTAACTTCAAAAAACTCTCCTCGTACTATTTGTCCCAAACAAATCTCCGATCCTTCTGGCTCAGTCTAGTGAGTGATTCAGCTAGCTTGAAGAAATTCTGGATAAATTTTTGATAATATCCAGCTAATCCCAGAAAACTCTCACTTCAATAACCATTTCAGGTCTTTTCCAGTGTAGGATTGCTTCGACCTTTTCTGGGTCCACTTCTAGTCCATTCTTTGATATGATATGATCCAGAAAAGTCACTCTTTTAGGCTAGAATTCACACTTACTGAATTTGGCGTATAACTCGTGTTTCTTCAAAGTCTGAAGGACAATTCTCAAATGCCCCTCATGCTCCTCTTCAAATCTGGAATAAGCCAGAATATTATCTATGAAAATTATGATGAAGCTATCGAGATATGGGTAAAGCACTCGATGCATTAGGTCCATAAATGCCATAAGAGTATTCATTGGTCCAAAGGGCATGATGACAAACTCAAAATGCCCATAACGGGAATTAAACACAGTCTTAGAAATATTTGCTTCCCGTATGTTTAACTGATAGTATCCCTATCTTAAATCCATTTTAGAATAGACAGCTGATCCCTGAAGATGATCAAACAGCTCGTCTATGTGGGG
>JACFYI010003466.1:43615-60216 GCA_014898755.1 Handroanthus guayacan | reverse complement strand
ATATATATATATATATCAATTCGTCAGCATTCTCTAATTCAATATATTAATCTCTGCAGTTCATAGTTGAGAGCACTAAAGCATTGCCCATCTACACACCACTTCAACTATATATATCCTCATATATTTTTATAAATATACATCCACTCAACATTAAAATTACAAAAAATCATTTTCTTGAATTCAAATCATTAATCCAAACATAACCTTAAAATCTGATTCTCCCATGACAGCTTATTACTATTACATTAAAAGCTTCAGTGTCCATCAGCTATAGCAGAATGGTAGGGGCATTTGTGCTTTGAATTATTAGCTTTTCAGTAGTCAAAAGACATGCCCACTTGGCAAACATAAAGAATTGTGCTGTGAATTCCATCCCCACATTAAGGTGGGAAGTTTTGTCAATTGCAATTGCTCTTGGATAGCAAGAAATAGGATTATTGTGTAACAAAACTATTTCAAACAACTAGAGATGACATTGATCAACTGTAACCTCTTAAAAGAAGCAAAAAGAAGCATAAAGTTCACCAAAGTTTTTCTATGTACTCTCATATTAGGACTTACATGTGCGATTCATATAGATTTAACTACAAAATATTCTGTAGAGACTAGAACTATATCAAACTAAAGAAACATAAGCTACAACGTTTCTTAGTACACTAATAATTAGCAGCTATGATGATGTATTTAATCTATTTCTATCAAAGATGAGTAAACAATTCGGCTGTCAAGAAAGCATATGGCATTTACGAACATTTAAATTCTAAAGCAAGCCCATATATTTGCAGCTCCTGGTATATATCATCTATTAAGAAAAATATCATCTTATCTGGGCTAAATCTGTGTATACATTTTTCCATTTAAAGAGGCTACAGAGTTGGAATGGTTATGCAAATTATCACCATAGCAAGATATTGAACATTGTAGTAATGAACATGAATTTTTTAATCAAACTAAAGTGAAAAGTTACCTATTCTATTTTATAGTTGTCATGCCCCAAAAGCAGTTCTGTCAAACTTAAAGACTAAAACTAAATTGTGCTCTTGAAACTACATTATATCAAACTAAATCTTCAAATATAATTAATGAATCCATTGAAGAATAAGGCGCTATTATCAAATTAGCCTTAGAGAAGTATTTTATCAATTCAATTAGCCGGTACCAAGAATCCAGACATGAATTAGAAAAACATACAAGAAAGAAATAGAACTGTACAAAAGAAATAGCAAAAATCAAGCATTGATAAATAATTAATTCAAGAAACCAAAAAACATTATCTAGTAAACTAAAAGTATCTAAAAATTGGCCAGGAGAGCATATTTAGCTACCGAAAATTGATATATTCCAAATGAATGAAAAACTAGTAGCAAGGATCTGCAAACATTCAAACTTATCTTCACCACAATGCGGTTCATAGAGCATTTCCCACCTGATACAATAGTATGTCTGCAATTTGTCTTCACTCACATAAGAAAAGTATTTCTCACAGGTATACAAGCAACATCAAACTTACATACTTAGCATACCCTATAAATTAATGAAAAAAATCAATGTAATTCATGCACAAAGACTAACAAAAGCGTCTTAATCATGAAAAGCATCCCCAATGTTTGCATAATCTTAAATGTGCATTTATTTCTTTCCAGAACCACTAATTTCACATCTCAAATGTATTTCCTTATCTCAAATTGAGGATTACATCATTAGCTTTTCTAGACAAATAAAAACCATGAGCTGGAGTTCAAGATTGCTCTGCTTTTTCTTCCCCATATGCACAGTCATTCCCCATTAACCTAACCTGATATGAAATAAGTTTCTGAACTTTTCTATACACATGGCTCAAGATACTAAAAGAGAAAACATATATCTTTTATGATTTTAACTTCACAAATTAATGTAAAAGTTTCTAGCTACACTTCCCACCATATAACTAAAATAAACATATGAAATATACAAAGCTCCTAAGGTGATGAGCAAAATAAGAGTGTGAGATTATCTTAAATTAAAAGTGTGAGAACTCAATGTAAGGCAGATACAAAAATTACAAATTTCAGTCACAAATTCAAAAACTCAATGGACCACAAATACAAGTCAAAATTCGAAAACTCTGTCTAAGAAACCCAAAAATTCTCAAAACTCAAAAATTGAATTATGGGGCAATCAAAATTCTAAAAGCAGCAGTATCCATGAGTTCACAGTATGTAAATTAGCAGAAAGTGATATCAAATTAAAAAAAAAATTGAACTTACCAAGAAGAAGGCGAAGAAACTTGCTTCAATGAAATATCTAATACGAAGCTTTAAGATCTAAATCACTGTTTCTACAACAAAGATTTAAGTCAAAAAACTAACCAAAATCATAAATAAAAAATAATCGTCAATGCAATTAGGGTTCAAAGAAATTTCACCAAAGTCTGGGCAAATGGAATAATATTCTAAGTGTTGACTAAGAGAGCGAGAAATCAATGGTGAAATTTTGCTATGGGCGATTTGGCATTAGGGCGAAATTTGTGAAGGGAAAGTGGGAAAAGGGAAAAGTGAAAGAGGAAAAAAAGGAATCAGGGGAAAAAGAAAAATTAGGGAATTAATTTAGTAGAACTTGTGACAAAATGGCGATGAGTTAGCAACAAATATATCCAAAATATTAGGAATGTAGCAGCGATCATTCTACGAGAAACACCTCAAATTTTAACTACACATCAGCGATGCATTAGTGACCAAATTGTTCTCGAGTGGCTACTAACATAGACCATCGATATTCCCTTGTTGAATGGTCATTAGGCAATCGTTAATATAGAATAACACATATGCTAATTTTACAGCAATGATTTTTTCGTTGCTCGCTAATCCGTTGCTGATTAGTGAAGTTTCTACTTCGGACTGATCCTTCGCTATTTGTGGTCACTAGATTAAATATTCTGGTTCATCAAAACGAGAGAACAGATCCTTTCTTAGTACTCACAAACCTCTATGCGTAGATAGCTTGCACCCAATATTTATCTCATATGACCCTCTCGAAAGTAGTTAAGACACATATCAAAGAGCAATGACCTACCATAAGGTTACCATGGTCCGCCAAGTTTAAGGACTAATAATATACACTATCATAAGATAGAGAATACTTTATCACTAAATGCCACTACGACTACCTCATGGATTTCTTTATATCGGGTCTTTAGTGAACTCTAACCAGCACCCATTAACATGCATAGGTGTCTACCATACCAATTGCCCATGAAATAAGGCAATAACTCAAGACCTTAAATCATGCGTCGTCGGTGCAAGCCTATCCGAATCTAAAATATTCTAGTATCAAATATTCTATTACTTGAAAAATTTAAGATAAGCATCTAAAGATCAATTTCATGATCACCATCATATGCAGGACCTAGCCTCATAGCCTTATTGATTTAGAAGACTTCTTCCATATTTATTATTGATGAGACAATATAAGATAATACGAAGAAGATGACCATTTTATTTACACTGAAAAAATAAGATTACTTATACAAGAGTAGTTTTTACAAGCTAAATTAATTGGCCGTAGGGCACTACTCTTACAATCTCCCACTTGCCCTAAAGCTAACTACTTGTAGTCCTTAAGCTCATCTTCTCGAGGTGTCTCTCAAAGGCCTTATGCTTAAGTAGCTTAATTAGTGGATCTGCTATGTTCTCTTCTGAGGCAACTTGTTCGACTCTAACATTGCCTCTATCAATGATCTAACTAATCGCGCCACTAGTAAGCCAAAATATAAATCCAAAAATGGATTTACTGTCATCTATGTCGGATTGAAAACTAGAATCTGTAAACCCTTCTAGTTTCAACTTTCCCCACCAATGTAAACTAGAAACAAGTCCTTAGTTTTTCTTAAGTACTTGAGGATTGGTTTTACAGCGCTCCAGTGACTCTTACCAGGATTGGATTAAACGTGGCTCATAATGTTAGAGCATATATGACATTCGATCTCATACATAACATGGCATACATCATACTTTCGATGGCGGATGCATAAGGTATAGTAGACATCTTACGTCTCTCTTCTTCTATTTTTGGGACCATAGATTTAGAGAAATATATCCCATGTGTAATAGGCAAAAATCCACTCTTGGATTTCTCCATATTAAATCTCTTTAGTGTCTTGTCGATGTATGGTGTTTGAGAAAGGCCCAGCATCCTTTTATTTATCTCTATAGATCCGTATTCCTAATGATACAAAGGATGCTTCTTCCAAATTTTTCATGGAGAATTACATAGATAATCATGCTTTTGTGCACTCTAACATTTATCATTTCCAATGAGAAGAGTATCATCGACATAAAACACTAGAAATTGAATGAAACTCCCACTAGCTTTCTTGTATACAAATGGTTCATACATATTTTTTATGAAACCAAACTCTTTAACTATCTCGTCAAAACGTACGTTCCAATTTCGGGATGCTTGTTTAAGTCCATAAATGGACCTTTGGAGTTTGCAAACCATTTGCTCGCTTCCACTATAAAGCCTTTCGATTGCTCCATATAAATCTTTTTATCAGTGTTGCCATTAAGAAAGGCAGTCTTTTCATCCATTTGCTATATCTCATAGTCATAATATGCAGCTATAGCAAGTATAGTCCTAATGAATTTAAGTATAGCTACGGACAGTCCCAGGCTCAGCCACTTATTTTCCAAAAAAAAAAAAAGTACAGCTATTGGCGAAAAGGTTTTTTCAAAGTCCACCCCTGGTCTTTGAGTATATCATTTTGCCACTAATCTAGCCTTATAGGTCATCACCTCTCCGTTTGCTCCAAGCTTTCGCTTATAGATCTACTTGCAACCGATGGGTACCATACCCTCTAATGGATCTACCAAGGTCTATATCTTATTAGAGCGCATAGAGTTCATTTTGAATTTCATAACTTCAAGCTGGTGCTCTGAATCTATGTTGACATAGCTTCCTTATAAGTTTTTGGATCAAGATCCGTTTGGCTTGTCTCATGAAGAAATCTGAACCTTTTGGGTTACTTCCTGACACATTCCGACCTTCTAGGACGTTGTGTAACAACAAGCATATCATGTTTATTTTCTTCTACTATTTGTGGGATCATTTGATCATTTCAAACTTCATCAAGTTAGATAGCAATGGCTTTTCTATCTAATAGATATTTCCTTTCCCAAAAGATAGTGTTTCTTGAAACAACACTTTTTGTTCCAATTAATCATATGCATCACCACGCATACATGGCCTTCATGTCTTCAACTCCTTCATTTTTTTCTTCTTGATTGCAAAACATACCATGCATACATAGCCTTCAATCAAGGAAAAAAGAAGACCTCTCCATCCTAAATCTACTCTCATTACAAGATGGAAAGGAAGAATACAAACCCCATTTAATTACAAACCTAATCAATAGATTAATTCATTAAAACCATTATAATAAGGCTCATAATCATCCCACACATCTATTCAACATCAAATATCCATCACATAAATGCTTGAAATTAAACAAACAACAATTAATTAAATTTTCATGTCATGCACTACAAGAAACTTTCAGTTCAGCTATGAAAAGTAGCGACGAAAATATTTGCTTGCTGGGTTGTCACTGAATAGTGAGAAATAGTGAGGAGAAATGTTTTCCTTGCTATTGGAGTAAAAAGACCATGTTTTAATTTTAAAAAAGATGTAGCTAGCAAACAGCGACGAATTAGCAAGCCAAGGAGCGATTGCTAAAACATTTATCACTCATGTCTCGCTGTTGCATCACTGGGTGTGAAGAGAGTATCAGCGAGGTATGTAATTGATCGCTGAGTCATCGTCGGTTGTGAGAATCGTATTAGCAAAGGATGTATTCGTCATTGAGCTCTCGCTAGGTGTCAAAATAGCAGCAGCGATGGATATGTTTGTTACTGAGGCCTCGCTCATGTTGTAAGAGTATCAGTGAAGGATATATTTGTCGTTGAGCCCTCGGTGATGCAAAGTTATTTTCAAGTCCCTTTTCCTACTCTCAATTTAACATATAATTTTTTGATAAAAGAACAAAACTACAACTAAATACATCTCCCCCAAAGTTTGAAATACGTTTTCTTCCCTAAAACCAAATCAACGCGATTCTCGCCTAATACCAAAAACATAAAACTTGTCTGAAAATTTAAAAAGAAAAGAAAAAAGAAAAAAGTTGAAATTCTGGCGCCTGTTCATATTCTCCCCAGAGGAAGAAGTGAATACCCATGTTCTCGTTCATCACCTAAAAAAAATACACCTGTTCTTCATTATTCTTGTGCATTTCTCTTGCGTTCTTGTGTTGGAGAAGAAAATCCTGCTTGTGTTTTTATATTCCTCCATTCAAGAAGAAAATCAGCTTTCATTCGACTGTAAAAGACCTAAAAGGCATTCGTTCGATTTGCAGTAAAACTTGAAAATTTTCAAGTAATTTTCATTATTTTTTCCATCACTTAAGTTTATATTTATAATGTAGTGAGATTTTCTAAACAACCCCTAATTTTGAAAGGCGGGTAGGGCATGAGAAACTTGAAATGTTAAGCATTGGTTCATTTGACTCAGGTTTATACTTCAAATGGATTTTTTAGAAAGGGAAAATCCTAGTTTATCTGTAATGTACGTAATCTCAGGTATTTGAAACTCAATTTTGCATTTGCATACATATATGCATTGTAGTGAGATTTTGGTGCAAACCCCATTTTAGTACTTGAAATGTCTGCATTTTATGCTTAAATCTTTTTGGATATATACTTGAGTGAAGTACAAGAAATTATTACATCATGTTAGGCATTTGGAACTTCATTTTGCACTTACATTTGCGTTGTAGTAAGTTTTTATATATTTGAAGGCAGGAATGGCAGAAACTTCCTCCGTTACTCTGCAATATTCTTGCACAACACAATGAAAAATTTGGAATATGAAATGGGGGCAAAATACAGAGGCATTGGAGAAGACCCCATTCTCAATTTACAAAGAAATACCATTTTACCCATGAGCTTATCTCGCCTTCCAACTATCATCAAAAGGTTTCAAGAGAGAAACATCCTTCACCTTTGAGAGAGGTGCAGAAGTTCCTTTTATTGCTTCTGAGTTCTCGATTGTTTTCGGGTTGTTATTTTAGGAGCAACCTGTTGATATTAACTTGAAAATGAAGTCCAGAATAATGGAGCGACTCTCCTCGGGAAAACTACAAAGTATATCTCAAAAAAATATAGTTAAGAAATTAGATGAGCTTGTAAATAAAGATAGTACGAAGGATATAGATGATTTTTGTAGGTTGTATATGTTGTTAGTTTTCAATTGTTTTTTATTTTCTATTTCAAATTATTGGACCCCTAGATTCCTCTTGTCCTATTTGGACGATTTATCAGAAGTTTGCATGGCGCATTGTTGCATACTCATTCCTCGTCCAAGAGATAAAGAAGTGTGTCGGGGAAGAAGAAAATCAAAAGAAATACCTCAATAGTTGTAATGTTGGGTTGATGGTAAGTGACTTTGATTTTAATGATTATGTTACTTATATTTGTATTTGGTTACGCATAACAATTTATTTATAAATGACAGGCATGACTTTATGATCGCGTCCCATCGTTGGGAACAGCCCAAAAGTTGATTGACTTTACCCAATTTTACCGGTGGGGAGAATGCAAATTGCCCAACAAGTGCACGATGCCAAGGCTCGTTTGAAAAGTATAACGGCTGAAATGATAATGATGTATTATTATTCTATTGTAATAATTTGGTATTGTGATTCCATATGAATATTTATAATTATTATTATAACAAGTATTTGAGTTCAACCTTACCAATCAGGAGTTATGTTTGTTAAATCCGAACAACAAAGTTGTATCTGGACAACAAAGTTGTTACCATAGTTAGGGCAAAAGATGAGGAGATAAGGGAATTGAAGAAAAGAATAACCAAAATAGAGGAAGCAAATAAAGAGTTATGTGTGCTAGCTCCAGTGATCGCAGACGCTGCTACAAAAGATAAGGAGATAAAGGAGTTGAAGAAAAGAATATCCGAACTAGAGGTAGCAGCAAATAAGGATTTATGTGTGTGAGTTCCAGTCAAGGTAGATGCTGCTGCAAATAAGGAGCAAGGTGATCATGCAGCAGCATATGAGGAGTAGGGTGATTATGCAGCAGCATATGAGGAGCAGGGTGATTATGTAGCAGCACATGCCACAGAGAGATTATGGGAGGAAATTGTCTTAAGTGCATATACTTATTGACAAGAAGGGAGGCACTGAGAAGGAAGAGGAGAATAAAGATGGTAAGGATGGGAAGGAGAAGAAAAGGAAAGATGAGGAAGAGGAGGAGGATCAGAAAGATGAAGAGATGGATAAAAAAGAAAAGATAAGGAGGATGAGAAAGAAAAGAAGGAAGAGAAGAAGGAAAAGGAAAAGAAAATTGAGGAGGGGCAGGATGATAAGGAATGTGAAAAGAAAGATGGTGAGAATGACAAGGAGAAGGAAAAGGAATATGAGAAAGAGAAGAAAAGGAAAGATGGTAATAGGGAGGAGTGTGATCATGATGATGATAATCGATATAATGATATGAACAAAGAAAATCGGACAAAATACTGTGCAAGCCAAGTATCACGCCACTATGAGGCAGAGATAAAGAAAAAATTTGAGGTAATCTCTCAAAATTTGGATTTTGGGCAAGACATGGATTTCAGTGAACGAGATTATGAAGCGGTATCGACCTTGTCATCCATTGTTGATGGTGTGCAGAATCTAGATGATAGGATTAGAAAATGAAAACCTGATGACTTTGATAACCCTTTGAGTACCACGCCCACCAACCGTGCCAAATAAAATAACATAAAAAGAGATCATGCTCAAGAGAAAAAGACCATACTTAAACGAAAAAAAGGGACCTCAACAAAAAAAAATGGTCAGGCCTGAAAAAAACGAGGTCAGACCTCAAATTAAGGTGAAGGCGTGTGAAAACCAGTTAATTTGTTGCATCCTGTATAATTGTCCTCTTGAACGTTTAAACTATTGATATTAAGTGTAGTTAATTTTGTTGCTCTTTGTACATATATTTTGTTGCTATTTAACTTATAATGTTGATATTATGTGTAGTTAGATTTGTCTCTACTTTGTATACTTATTCTATTGATGTTTATTATATCTTAGCTGCTTATAAACTGTACTGAAGAGTGTACTTAGTAGATGGAAAAAGTCCCCTTTATCGAAATTGGGGAAGAATCAGATGTGAATGAGCCGCCAATCCAGATCCTTTTATAGGGAAGAAGGACTATAGAGACTAGGACCTGATTATAGATGACGAGCAAAAGGTCATCGACAAATTTATTGACAGAGATAGTCTGAAGTAACAAAATTTTCTTATAATTTGCTGTTATTTATTTTAATAAATGGTCCCTTTACTTTACTTACAATTAATAAAATGTACTTGTAGAGGGACTATTTAGGGGGATGGAAAATACATTTTAGATGGCCAGGACATGCGTGAGTTGCTATTCGAGAAGGAACTTTCTGGATTCATATTAGATTGCTACATCTCTATATTATGTAGCCACCACAACATGACATTTGTCTCGGCGACATCATAGGTATGTGGCGATTTGCTAATTTTTAGTGCATGTTATTCTACAAACTAACCATCTTGTTATTCATAGCAGGAAATAATCATGAAGATCAGGGAATGCAATGTAGCAGATATAGAAGATTCATTAGTACATTAAGTTCACACACAATCGAATAGTTAAAGGAGATAACAATGGATATTCTGAACAAGTCTCGTTACATTATACTACTGGTTAATCCCAGTGGTCACTGGTTCCTGCTTCCCATGGACATATCAAGAAAGAAATTCTTGTACATGAATTCAATAAACACCCCCCGTTTCAAGGGTGCCGCCATAAGAATGGTACGTTTGCTTCCTTTTACATAAACTTATTCCTAAAGTGGTTATGCAAAAAACTGATATCGTGGATGATTTTGTAGGGCGATTTTTATACTTGGTATCTTCCAAAAGCAATTGGGTATGTTATCAAAAAGTCGTATAATGCCAGAGAAAAGGTTAGGTAATAAGAAAGAGCAGTTGACTGTGGTGTCTTTGTGTGCCTTTGGGTGGAATTTTGGGTCGAGACACCAATAACTACTAGACTTATGCGGAAACATACGAGATGGATGAGGTGCGGGCTCGTATGGCTCACAATATTTTAAGCCATGAGCACTATAAATTGCGATAAAGTTGTTGGATGAAAATGGACAATATGTTAAAAAAAGGGGATATCTTTGTTTTAAATATTGGAGTTGTGTTGAACGCAATACACTTTGCTTTGATGCTCTTTGGGTATACTAACTTAAAATAAAATAAATAGAATTTCATTTTTCTTTTTAGTTATTCTTTTTGAGTTAACTAAATACTTCAAATATTGAAAACATGAATGTGTGGAATCCATATCATATAAGGAGACATTATTTTTCCCTTAGTTTAAAGTACCAAAGGAAAATTACAATGTTTTGAGGCCCTTTACGTCTATATATGAACAATGTGTATAATAAGTAAACTTTAAAAGTCAACCTATGAATAATTTCATTTAGTCTGGAGTACAATTATCATTTAAGAGAAACATTACTTCGTTTTGAGGCCCTTTGTGTCTATGTGTGTACTAAGTAAACTTAAGAGTAACTCTATGTATAAATTTACTTAATCTGAAGTACTATTATCATTCAAGAGGAAAATTACTTCGTTTTGAGGCCCTTTGTGTCTATGTGTATACTAAGTAAACTTAGGAGTCACTCTATGTATGAATTTGCTTAATCTGAAGTACAATTATCATTCAAGAGAAAATTACTTCGTTTTGAGGCCCTTTGTGTTTATATATGAATAACGTGTGTATAAAGTAAACTTTAAGAGGCATGCTTGTATGAACTCCCTTAATTTGAAGTACGATTATCATTTAAGTGAAAATTTACTTCGTTTTGAGGCCCTTTGCGCCTATGTTTGAACAATGTGTTTACTAAGTAAACTTTAAGAGTCATGCTATGTATGAATTACCTTAGTCTGAGGTACGATTATCATTCAAGAGGAAAATTACGTCATTTGAGGCCCTTTGTGTTTAAACAATGTGTGTACTAAGTAAACTTTAGAAGTCATAATACGTACAATTTTCCTTAATATGAAGTATGCCTGTGATTGTGGAGGCAACTACTTCATTTTGTGGCCGCTTGGGTCTATGTGTAAATAATGTGTATCAGAAGTAAACTTTAAGAGTTAACGTATGTACAATTTCGCTTAGCTCGAAGTACGATTAGCATTCAAGAGGAAAATTACTACGTTTTGATGCCCTTTGGATCTATGTATGAATAATGTGTATAAAAAGTAAAATTTAAGAGTCAATCTATGTGCAATCTCGCTTAATCTAAAATATGATTACCATTCAAGAGAAAAATTTCTTTGTTTTAAGGCCCTTCGGGTCTATATATGGACAATGTGTACAATAAGTAAATTTTAAGAGTCAACGATGTAGAATTTTGCTTAATTTGAAGTACGATTATTATTGAAGAGGAAAATTACTACGTTTTGAGGCCCTTTGGGTCTATTTATGAACAATGTGTGTACTAAATAAACTTTAGGAGTCATGCTATGAATGAATTCCCTTAATCAAAAGTACGATTATCATTTAAGAGGAAAATTACTTCCTTTTAAGGCCCTTTATGTCTATATATGAATAATGTGTGTACTAAGTAAATTTTAAGAGTCATGCTATGTATGAATTCTCTTAATCTGAAGTATGATTATCATTCAAGAGAAAAATTACTTCATTTTGAAGTCTTTGCGTCTATGTATGAACAATGTGTGTACTAAGTAAACTTTAGGAGTCATAATACGTATAATTTTCCTTAATATGAAGTATGCTTGTGATTGTGGTGGCAATTACTTCGTTTTGTGGACCTTTGGGTCTATGTTTAAATGATGTATATCATAAGTCAACTTTACGAGTCGACCTATGTACAATTTTGCTTAGCTTGAAGTACAATTAGTATTCAAGAGGAAAATTACTACGTTTTGAGGCCCTTTGAGTCTATGTATGAATAATGTGTAAAATAAGTAAACTTTAAGAGCCAACCTATGTGCAATTTCGCTTAATCCAAAGTATGATTATCATTTAAGAGGAAAATTACTTTGTTTTGAGGCCTTCTGGGTCATTTTATGAACAATATGTACAATAAGCAAGCTCTAAGAGTCAACTTATGTACAATTTTGCTTAATTTGAAGTACGATTATCATTCAAGAGAAAAATTACTACATTTTGAGGCCCTCTGAGTCTATGTATGAACAATATATATAATAAGTAAACTTTAAGAGTCAACCTATGTACAATTTCGCTTAATCTAAAGTATGGTTATCATTCAAGAGGAAGATTACTTCGTTTTGAGGCCTTTATTATGAGGTATACTTCATAGATCGCATTACATTTACTTCATAAACATAAATATACTTCTCTAAACTATTGTCATATTTAAGTATTTATACGAATATTAGGATTAAATTAGTCATCAAATGCTCCTCCTTTCCGCAACTTTGTAAAAATAAGGACTTATTGATACAACTATTGTGAGGCATGTAAGTAGTTACCTCCTATTTATTTTAACGCATGTAAAATTGTGTAAGTGTTTATAGTGATTTCGATGTTTTTTTTTCATAACAAATATTGTTGAAATATTAAATGAATCGAAAATGAATACAAACAAGTCATACTTGTACATAGTATGTATATAGACCTTACCTAATGTTTACGTCATTTAAACTATGAAACACAAAGACACTAAAAACGAAGTAATTAATGTCAATTCCAGTTTCAACTGCCCAGAGACCTATATTTAATGTTTTACTTTAGTAACAACTACGCAGAGGCCTATAGGTAAGGTATCATAATCATTTTCTCTAGTTCATTTCTCTTTCTTCCATCATGGAGAATCCTTGTTTATGATTTTTTACAGATTTCTGTGCTTTTTCCTCATATAATGCAAAATGTCATTTTTGCTCATTGGGGAGCCTAACACTTGCATCTAAGTATTTGATTAATTATCTCAAATAGCCACAACATGAAAAATTCAATGTTTCATAACCAGTGCACTTCATATTCAGCAAAATTGTACATACTTGGATTTGTTAAATCTACCTATTATGCAAATAGGTTATACTTTAAAAATGGCATCGCGTCCCATCTTCTCGTTTAATTCAAATGGTCTTTTCAGTACAAACTAATGTATCACTTCAGAATAAGAGACGATTGGTAGAAGCATTTACTGCTTTTTCACTGCCTATAAATTTGAATGTTTAGTGCAAACTTTTGTATCAATTATTCTTTTGCCCCCTTTATCTTCTCTGTGAAAGACAAAACTGTTGACATAAAAAAAAATAAAATAAGAAACCACACCAAAAATGGAGCAAGTGATTTGGAATAATGACGATGCACTGAGGTACTTTCGTGTCCTACAAAGGAGTTCTAGATGCATCATTTGACCTCTGTTGCCCTTGGTTGACCTTTGGGATATTGCAATTTATGAAGATGATCTACAGTCCACCTGGAGATGATGAAGAGATAAGAAGAAGAAGCTGGAGTGAAGAAGGAAATGCAGGAGATAAAGAATGAAGAAAAAAGAAGAAGAAAGGCTTCCCATTTGTCTTGTTGAAATTGAGGAGAAGAGAGGGAAAATATTACACTTGAGGATATTTTTGACAATCTAAGTCATGAAGTCAACATAGGCTACTTACACTTAATTAATTTGACTCTCTTCTCTTTCTTTTCTTATTTTCGTGGAAAAAGTTTTTTTTTCCTCTCTTCTTACTTTCACTCAAACTCAAGCTTTTAATTGATTTAGAATTTCACTTTCAATTTCATCATCATAAGCCTCAATTTCATTTATGCAGCGGGCATCCCTTCCCCCATTGGCGGAAATCACTAAAATCTCCAAAAGGGTATTCGCCAATTCATCAGGTTTGTTAATGGACTCTTAACCCGAGGTCAGCAGGAACGAGGACGAGAAGAGAAATCGGAGGATAAGATGCTATCTAGATTCTTGAGATTTAACCCGCCAAGCTTCAATGACAAGCTTGATGACCGCAAAGCGGAGTCATGGTTATTTGCGGTTGAGAAAATCTTCCGAGTGTTGAATTATACGGACATGCAGAAAATTAAATATGCCACGTACCTGTTTGACAGGGCAGTTTGCCATTGGTGGGCAATCATTGAAAGAAGGTAGGAAAGAGATGGAGTAGAGGAATCTTGGAAACAGTTCAGGGAAGAGTTCCTAAGTAAATTCATCCCGCAAGTAGTCCGAGACATGTAGGAAAAGGAATTTATGAGATTAATCTAAGGATCTCTGATCATATCCAAATATGAGGCTGAGTTTAATCGGCTTATACAATATGCTCCGCACGTGTTAGCAGATAAGGAAAGAAAGCGCAAGAAGTTCATAGAGGGCCTGAAGTTGTATTTAAGGAAAGCTGTGGCTATCAATAGGCCCCAGGACTATGATAGTACCGTGGAATCGGCGATGGAGTTAGAGGTGGAGTTTCAGGAACTCCACAGGATTGGTGATAAAAAGAAGAGCAAATGGATGGGCAAGTCAGATTCAGAGAAGGGAAAGAAAGGCTATTTCAATAAGAAGCCCAAAACTAGTAACACATTTGTGCTGGCAGACAAAGAAAAAGCACTAGCAAGTTAAGGGAAAGAAAAGTGTGTACACTATAGTGGCACGAACCACACAGAAGAGAAGTGCTGGAAGAAATTCGACAGATGTTTCGTTTGCAGAAGTGACCAGCACACTATTAAGGATTGCCCAAAAAACAAGAAGAGCAAGAATATAGGGACGTTGAACCCCCAGCAAGGTATAGCTGGACGTCCCAAAGTCAAAGCGAGAGCGTATGCCTTGATGGCAGAAAAAGGCACGGACCCTATTCTGGTGGTTGAAGGTAAATGTTTTATCCAGAATTTTATTTGCAAAGTTCTCTTTGATCCTAGTGCTACGCATTCATTTATTTCCCTTGATTGTTCTAAGAAGATAAGCTTGCCATCTGAAAACATGAACATCTCCTATGAAATTCACACACCTGTAGGGGGATATTATGAGACAAGGATTAGATATCCTAAGTGCCATATAGTTGTTGAGAATCAGAACTTTAGTGCTGACTTAATAAAATTACCAATCCAAGGCCATGACCTTATCTTAGGGATGGATTGGCTGTTTAGATATCAAGCAATAGTTGACTGTTACGCCAAGACAGTCAAATTAGGTACTAGTGGTACCTTAAGTTCAAATACAAATAATGGTGTACCCATTATTTCAGCAGTTAAGGCCAGAAAGATAATCAAAAGAGATGGACAAGGATTTTTGGCCTATCTGATCAATAAACCTCAGGACAAGATTGAGCTGAAAGATGTTAAGATGGTTAAGGAGTTTCCTGAGGTATTTCCTAAAGAGTTGAACTCACTACCCCCGAATCGAGAGATTGAATTCGTGATTGAAACAATCTCTAGGGTAGTGTCATTCTCTAAGACTCCCCACAGAATAGCACCAGCAGAATTGAAAGAGCTTAAGAAACAATTGCAAGAACTACTGGACAAAAATTTCATAAGACCGAGCTCATCACCTTGGAGAGGTCCGGTCTTATTTGTGAAGAAGCAAGATAGTTCACTTAGGATGTGCATTGACTATAGAGAGTTGAATAAAGTGACAATCAAGAATAAGTATCCCTTACCTCATATAGACGAGCTGTTTGATCATCTTCAGGGATCAGGCATCAATTCTAAGTTGGATTTAAGACAGGAATACTATCAATTAAAGATACGAGAAGCAAATATTTCTAAGACTGCGTTTAATTCCCGATATGGGAATTTTGAATTCATTGTCATGCCCTTTGGTCTAACTAATGCCCCTGCAACATTTATGGATTTGATGCATCGAGTGTTCCGCCCATACCTCAATAGTGTCATCGTGATTTTCATCGACAATATTCTAGTTTATTCCAGATATGAAGAAGAGCATGAGAGACACTTGAGAGTTGCCCTTCATACCTTAAAAGAACACAAGTTATACGCTAAATTCTGTAAGTGTGAAGTTGGGCTTGATAAGGAGACTTTTCTGGGTCATATCATATCAAAGAATGACTTAGAAGTAGACCTAGAAAAAGTCGAAGCGGTCCAAAAGTGAAAAATACCTGCAACGATCACTGAAATAAGGAGTTTTCTTGGATTAGCGGGATATTATTGAAAATTTATCCAGAATTTCTTCAAGTTGGCTGGACCACTCACTAGACTGACTCAGAAGGATAGGAAATTTGTGTGAGACAAATAGTGCGAGGAAAGTTTTTCAGAGCTAGAGAGAAGGTTGATGACAGCTCCAGTACTCACAGTGCCCGATGGGTCAGAAGAGTTTACTGTGTATATAGACACCTCGAAAGAAAGATTAGGCTGTGTCCTGATACAGCACGACAAAGTGATTGCTTACGCATCACGAAAGTTAAAAAATCATGAGGTAAACTATCCCACTCATGATTTAGAGCTAGCAGCACTATCTATACGGAGCTAAGGTAGAAATATTCACAGACCACAAGAGCTTAAAGTATATC
>JACFYI010003466.1:16343-33556 GCA_014898755.1 Handroanthus guayacan | reverse complement strand
TTGGTCCATATTTGATTGAAATAATATTTTTGGTTACTAGATCGAAGTGATTTCTCCGTTTTAAAGTCTTTTGTGTAATAGCGATAAAAATCGTTTAAAACGGCGCTATATTTTAAAATTTTTTGAAACATTGGGGTGAAATTGTTAATTCTAAAATATTTTGGGCTAAAATATAATTTTTGAAATTAATGGTATGGTTTTGGTAGGTTTCGGGTTGAAAGAAAAATTTTTAAAACGGGTTTTGCACTTCTTAAGGGTTTATAACCGTTTAAGGGAATAATTTTTAAAACTAGGGGTTTAAATATATAATTATGGGCATCTTTGGGGAAAAATTAGAATTTCAAAAATTCTTTGGTTGGAAATAAATTTTTAGAATAGTAAAGCATTTCTATTCGCGAGAAAAATCTCAAATCGGCGAAAAATTCATTACCGATTAAAATTTTTCTCAAATTATTTTAAAATATTTATTGATTAAATATAAGGGTTTAAAAATTAAATTAATGGAATTTTCGGGGTCTCACAGATAATGTCCGAGCCTCGTTTGAACTTTGCTTGTTTTTCTCAAACAATTATCATTCCCCTCAAATTGCCCTTGTATATTAATTTGATTGACAACGTCCGAACCTCATTTGAAGCTTTGCTTATTTAATTTGAACAATTGTTATTACTCTCGTAACCTATTGTTATTACTCTCGTAACCTATTGTTATTACCCTTGTTTATGGGCCCTTGGGAAACTCCAGTAGGGATGTTGGGCGGCATTGGGCAGATGGTTGATCCCCTGAATCGTTTCCTCTCGTTAGGTAGTTTCGCTGAAGCCTGGGATAGGTTTTCCAATGACTAGTCTGTGACACATTGCTCATCGACATTTATGTCATACTACAAATGTGACACCCCAAGAATTCTCCTAAAATAAAATTTTGAATCATTGATTTATCAAAAATTTATTTGATTTCAAAATCAAATATCGTTTTAAAACCAAAACACGTTTTGTGCATTCGAAAAACTTTCAAGCAAAATATGTTTAATTTCTCGTCACATTTCGACCCAAAAATAAGCCCCGATGACCCATGAAATAAGCCCAATTTATAGCCCAATACTTAGCCACTTTTATTGGCTAATTGAACACCAATTGAATTTCAAAAATAAAAGAAAAAAAAAGAAAGGAAATCTGAAGAAAAAAGAGCAGCCGTAGCAACAGTCTATCAGCTGCAAGATGGACAGTTTTCCATCCATCAACCATCCTATATTGTCAAAACAAACCACCTCCCTAGTCCCTAAATGTTGGAATTTGTTTTGGAGGGCTTGGACTATAAGATTCTCTCACTTTTTTCCCACTTTCCCTCTATAAATAAGGCCACATTTAGCTCAAAGTTTTTGCAGAAAAACTCCAAACTCTCCAACCCATTCCAACACTTTGAATATCAAATTGCACTCTCGCTTCTCTCACCAACTAATTTAAGTTCTTAAGGGGATTCTAGTGGTGTGTTATCCTCTCAAACATTAGGCAAGTAAACTCATAAGATAAGATTTAAGAATGGTTTGTGATATGATATATATAGAACTTGACATGAATGAAATATGGTTATAGGTGTGGATTATAAGCTTGGATCACTCTCATTTTCGGATTAAAGATCTTAGAGGTAAGACTTATAGCATTTTTTCCTCATGAGCATATATATTCCAGCTTGTTTCCTTCCATGATCAAGCATGATTTGAGTTATTGAGCACTTGATGCTATTGATATGTTGAGCATGAAATTCTATGACGTTGTTTAGTATTCTTGCATGCTCAGACCCTTTGAATACGTAAGTCCCATTGTTAAATGAATCATCTCGACTCTTATACCGATGCTTGGGATTGAGTATTGAATGATAGACTATGGACTAACAGGTAAATGAACTAAGAATGGTTGAAAAACAGGTGATATGGACAAAACCGTACATTTCGACAACAAAACGATCTTTCAAAAAATTTCAAAACCAAAATCTGGAATGATGTTTTATAAATTTTTTCACATATTTAAGAACATAAAAAATATATTTTTGGATAAAAAATTCAAAGAAAATCAAAAGACGAAAAATCGGATTTCAAACCCGAAAGTGAGTGCCCAAGCGCGCATATGGGCGCCCAAGTGCAGAAATTACTGTTCATGAGCGCCCAAGAGCTCAGCTCTCGGTCCAAACTCTTGTTTTGGGCGCTCAGGCACCCGTTTCCACGCCCAAGCGCCCAGTTTCGATTCCAACTTGATTTTCATATTTTCAAATCCTATTTCGTAACATCTTGAGTCCATATCCAATCATTCTAAACGTAATACAAAATTTCAAAACGTAATTCACTAGTCCAGAGTCCAATTTCTGAAATGATCGATTGATTGAATACATTTGGCCTATTTGAAATGTTATCTGATATTGTTGGCCATAAAACGTTATGCCTCACCGGCTTATTGGTTTGTTGAATGTCCGTTTCTTTTCCAAGCCATATGAATGAATGAATGTGGGCCCTGGGGAGTTTCTTGGGGACCGACTTGAACAATATCAGATTATCTACTAGGACCCTGGAAATCCCTGTTTGTCAGGTAGTTCGGATAAATTCTGGAGGTAGAATTCTAAAGCGTTATCTACGAACGTATGTCGGCTGTGCGTTTCGAATAAATGAGCTCCTTCGGGAGTTGGAGGGATAAGGCAAAATGTTTTTATTGAAGTTATAAGGATGATAGACCTACCAAATAGCTTGTTTCAACCTATTGACTTGAATGTGATAATTGTTTCAGATATGTATATACGTATATTGATCATTTTAAATGTCTTGACTTGATATCCAAATCACATTCTTGTCCTATCGTTTGTTATACTCATGTTCTTTGAAACTTTTATTCTCTTTTTTTGCATGCTATAAATTTTACTGGGTCAGTGGACTCATAACCTCGATTAACATGTAGGTTCTTGAACCATAAGCGATTGAATGATTGATTGGAGCTCGATAGATTGTATAGCTTGGTTGGGATTGTAAATCCTATTGTAATTTGGCTTAGTATATCGATTTTGGACTAGTTTTGTATTTTGAGGATGATTGTAACACCCGAGAATTTCCTAAATAAAAATTTAAATCGCCGATTTAATGAAAATTTATTTGATTTTAAAATCGAGTTTCATTTTAAAACTAAAACACATTTCATGCGTCCGAAAATATTTCGAGCAAACACGTTTCATTACCTTATCGGTTTTCGACCCAAAAACGAGCCCAAATGGCCCATGAAACAGGCCCATTTTATTGCCCAATGTCTAGCCATCAATTTTGACCAAATAAACACATTTGAAAATTGAAAAAAAACAAAAAACAAAAGAAAATGGGAGTTGCAGATTCTCCAGCCGCCGCAGCAGCAGCAACAGTAAGTTGGATGGGATTTTCATCCCATCCATCCATCCTGTATTGTCAAATAGCCACCTAAACTATCACTAAACATTGATATTTATTTTGAGAGGCTCAAGCTTTAAGATTCTCTCATTTTGACACCAAGTTCCTTCTATAAATAAGCCACTTAAGCTCCAAAGTTTCTGCAGAAAAATTTCACTCAAACACTCAAACACTTTAAGCTTAACTTGCATTTACTTCTCTCAAAAACTGATTTCTTGCATTGAAGGGGATTTTAGTGGTGTGAACTCTTACTCTAGCACTTGGTAAGTGGCCTTAGATTTATGTTTGTGAAAAAGAATGATGGTTCACCAAGGATGTGTATCGATTATAAAGAATTGAATAAAGTGACCATCATTAAACAAATATCCACTACCTCACATTGATGAGTTATTTGATCATCTTCAAAGATCTATGGTATATTCAAAGTTGGACTTACGACAAAGATATTACCATCCATATATATCTTTGATCACAAGTCTTCAAAGATCTATGAGTTATTTGATCATCTTCAAAGATTTATGTTTAATGATAAGCTTGGATCTTGCATATATACAAGTTTTTGTTACAAGAGGTAAGACTTATGGCTTTTTCTCCTCTTCATGAGAATGTGTTTCAGCTTTTCCTTTCCTTGATCAAGCATGATTTGAGTTATCGAGCACCTGATGCCATTGATATGTTGAGCATGAGATCCTATGATGTTGTTTTGTTGTTCTTGCCTATCCATGCTCAAATCCTTGAATATGTAGATCCCATGCCAAATGAATTATCCTTGACTCTTGCATTGATGTGTGGGATTGAGTTTTGAATGATGGACCATGGACTAAGAGATAAAACGAACTAAAAATTTGATTAAAAACAAGGGATATGGACAAAACCGTATATTTCGACATTAAAGCGATCTTTCAAAAAATTTCAAAACCAAAACCCGAAGCAATGATTTATAAATGTTTTTACGTATATGAGAACCTCAAAAATATATTTTTGGATAAAAAATTCGAAGAAAATCAAAAGATAAAAAATTGAATTTCTACCCGAGAGTTAGCGCCCAAGCGCATGTTGTTGGGCGCCCAAGCACCCACTCTCGGAAAAAAGACCCATTTTTCCACTGGCTTGGGCTCTCCAGCGCCCGCCTCGGCCCAAAAATTTTGTTTTGGGCGCACGGGTGCGCAAACCAACTTGATTTCCTAACTCTTTTTTCACATCAAAACAAGTCCATATCTGATTTATTAACGTAATACGAGTTTTGAAATGAAAATCCTCGAATCCATAGTCGAATCTCCAAACTGATTGATTGATTGAGTACGTTCGGCCTATTTGAAATGTTATTTGATATTGTTAGCCATTGAACGTTATGCCTTGCCGGCTTATTGATTGATGAATGTCCGTTTTACTTCTAAGCCTATACGATTGATTGATTGTGGGCCCTTGTAAGGTTTCTTGGAGACTAAACTTGAGCAATATCGGATTGTCGACTAAGACCCTTGAGTCCCTGATTGTTGGATAGTTCGGATGAATTCTGGAGGTAGAATTCTGAAGCGCTACCCTAAACACGTATGTCGGCTGTGCTTTTTGATTGATTAAGCTCTTTCGAGAGTTGGAGGGATAAGGTGAAATGTTTATGTTGAAGATATAAGGGTGATGACCTACAAAAAGATTGTTTCAGTCTATTGACTCGAATGTGATAAATGTTCTGATATATGTATATATTGATTGTCTTGATCGTTCTGAATTGCTATCCATATCACATTCCTGTATTATTAGTAAAATGCTCATGTTCCTTGAAACTCTTATTCTCATTTACATGCTATAAGTTTTACTAGGTCAGTGGACTCATGACCTTATTTAACATGTAGGTTCTTGAACTGTAAACGATTGAATGATTAGAGCCTATGATGGATTGTATAACTCGTTTTGGTTTTGACATCTCTCTTGTATTTTGGTTTAGCATATGGTTTTGGAATGAATGAACTTAAAATTGTATAGTCTCGTGACTTGTAACCTTTATGCTAGACCATTATTTATTTTGAAATATTTGAAATGTAATGATATCTATATCATGGAACTTAGTTGGATCATTGTATTGATATTTTGGATTTAGTTTGAATAATTACAATGTATTAGTTTCTGAATTGGCATTTTGGAACATAGTGGTTTAGAATGTTTAAAATGCGAGTGTCACACCTCGGGTCTTGGGTCAGAATGCTACCGGAATTTCGGGAGGCATCACAATGATTTTTTATATGCCCCTCCCCTTCGGGTAGCGTTTCAGACCTAGGGGCAGATGCTCTAGGATCCGGGGCATTACAGAGGATGTTACGAAACTTGTGTTAGGTATCCTAACTGCCCCATAGGCATAGACAATCAGGAATTCATTGCATATCTTATTGAAATACCAATCCAGGACTATGATCTCATTCTAGGAATAGATTGGTTATATTAACATCAGGCTATGGTAAACTGTTTTGCCAAAACAGTAAAGTTGGGCCAGGGAGTTGAAGTTGGAATTAATAATAACTCCAAAGAGGGCAAAATAACCACAACCTCTACCGTCAAAGCCAGAAGAACGATAAGAAATGGTAGATAAGGATTTCTGGCTTACTTAATCAACAAACCCCAGGATACTATTCGATTGTAGGATGTGCAGATAGTTAAAGAATTTCTAGAAGTGTTCCCAGAAAAGTTGAATTAGTTACCTCCGGATAGGGAGATCGGATTTGTAATCGAGACCCTTCCTGGAGTAATGCCATTCTCTAAAACACCTTATAGAATAGCACCGGCTAAACTGAAAGAGTTAAAGGAACAACTATAGGAACTCTTGGATAAGAAATTCATAAGATCGAGCATATCTCCTTGGGGAGATCTGGTTCTGTTTGTGAAAAAGAATGATGGTTCACCAAGGATGTGTATCGATTATAAAGAATTGAATAAAGTGACCACCAAGAACAAATATCCACTACCTCACATTGATGAGTTATTTGATCATCTTCAAAGATCTATGGTATATTCAAAGTTGGACTTACGACAAAGATATTACCAATTGAAAATACGGGAAGTAGACATTCCCAAGACTGCGTTCAATTCATGATTTGGATTGACTAATGCTCCTGCAACCTTCATGGATTTAATGCATCGAGTTTTCCATCCATATCTTGACTGCTTTGTAGTAATCTTCATTTATGACATCCTGGTATACTCAAAGTCAGAGGAAGAATATGAAGAACATCTACGGATTGTTCTTCGGAATCTCAAGGAGCATCAATTGTACGCCAAATTCAATAAATGTTAATTCTCACAGAGTAAGGTAACCTTCTTGGGACATATCATATCCCAGAATGGTCTTGAAGTTGACCTAGAAAAGGTTGAAGTAATACTTAACTGGAAAAGGCCAAGAACGGTTACCTAGGTTAGAAGCTTCCTGGGATTAGCAGGGTATTACTGAAAGTTCATTTAAAACTTTTTCAGGATAGCTGGACCTCTCACCCAGTTGACTCACAAAGACCAGAGGTTTGAATGGAATTAAAAATGCGAAGAGAGCTTTATGGAATTGAAGAAGAGGTTAATTACGACTCCAATACTCGCATTAACCAATGGATTAGAGGAATTCACAATTTATACAGATGCTTCCAAGGAAGATCTGGGATGTGTGCTGATGCAGAAGGGGCAGGTGATCACGTATGCTTCAAGGAAGCTGAAGTATTATGAGAAAAACTATTCCACGCATGATCTGGAGCTAGCAGCAATAGTTTTTGCTTTGGCAAAGTGGCACCATTATTTATATGGTGCTAAGGTGGAGATCTATATGTGTAACACCCCAAGAATTCCCGAAATAAAAATTTTGAATTGTCGATTCATCGAAAATTTATTTGATTTCAAAATTAAAGATCGTTTTAAAACAAAATACGTTTTGTGCATTCGTAAAACTTTTTAAGCAAATACGTTTCAATTCCTTGTCACTTTTCGACCCAAATACAAGCCTCGTTAGCCCAATTAACAAGCCCGAGTCTTAGCCCAAATACTAGACTTTTTTGTTGACCAAGAAATAACACATTTGAAACTTAGAAAAGAAAAAAAAAAGCTGACAATGGAATCTGCAGAAGAGACCAGCCGTAGCAGCCTACCATTCTTGTGATAGATGGATTTTTGCTTTCAATCAATCCATCCATCAAGCCACCCTAGCTAGAACACAAAGTTGGAAATTATTTTGAGGAGCTTGAGCAATTAGATTCTCTTCTTTTTGCCCCAAATACCCCTTATAAATAAGCTTAATGATGGCTCAACATTTCTGCAGAAACTTTATTACTTCCAAACAATCTAACACTTAGAAAAAAACTCTCTTGCACTTAACATATTCTTGCACATTCCTTTCTCTCAAAAACCGATTAGATCTTAAAGGGGATTCAAGGTGGTGTGAGTTGTCATCTAGACTCTTGGTAAGTTAAGCTTATGAATATGATTTAAGAATGGTTAATGTGATGGTTGTATAAAACTTGACATAAGTATGTTATGTGTTCTTAGGTGTTGAGGACTAAACTTGACTCTTTTGGACATATATACAAGTTCTAGCTTCTAAGGTAAGATTTATGGCTTCTTCATCCTCTTCATGAGCATATGTTTTCAGCTTTTCATTGAATGATCTAGCATGTTATGGGCTATTGAGTATTTGATGTCCTTTGATGTGTTGATCATGTGATCTCATGTTGTTGCTTGTTATCCTTGCTATTCTATGCTCAATTCCTTGAATATGTAAATCCAAAGCCTAATGAATCATCTTGACCTCTAAACTGATGCTTTGGGTTGTGATTCGAACAATGGACCATGGACTAACAGGAGAAACGAACTAAAGAATGACTAAACATAGGTGATATGGACAAAAACCGTATTTTTCGTCCTAAAATGATCTTTCAAAAAATCTCAAAACCAAATTTCAAAACGATGTCTTATAAATATTTTTATGTATAAGAGAACCTCAAAAATAAATTTTTGGATCAAAAATTCGAAAAAAATTAAAAGATGAAAAATCAATTTTCACCCGAGCCGAGCGCACATCGTTGGGCACCCAAGCGCCCGCTCTCGGGCTAAAAGTCTAGATTATACATCCCAAATTTTATTTTGGGCACTCAGGCGCCCGTTTGCACACCCAAGCACCCATTTCCGAACCCAACTTAATCCGTAAACCTTATTTCATGTCACATTAAGTCCATGTCCGATCTTTCTAATGTAATACGAGTTTCGAAGCGAAAACCCTCTAGTCTATAGTCGAAATTCTGAATAATTGATTGATACGTTTGGCCTATTTGAAATGTTATTTGATGTCGATGGCCTATAAACGTTATGCCTTAACAACTTCATTGAACGATTGAATGTCCCTTTTGTTTCTAAGCCTAAATGATTGATTGATTGTAGGTCCTCGGGAGTTTTCTTGGGGACCAAATGTGACAACTCGAAAATTTTTCTAATTCAATTTTAAAGTGAAAAAATTTATCTAATTAAATTCTTGGCCAAATATTTTTCTAATTTGATTTTTGAACTCTCAATTTTCAATCAATCGGTATTTTAAAATGTTTTTGAGAAAATCCTAATCGGTACTCGATTTTTCACCAATTTGAGATTTTTCTCCCATTAAAAAATGTTTTATTACTACCAAAAGATTTATTTTACATCAAAAAACTATTGTATACAATATTTTGTTTCAAGAAATGATTTTTATTCCAATTTATAGCCAAGAATTTAGTCCAAAACTTAATTTGTTATACCATATGTTATACGCCATAGTATACTACAAACAAAAACCAAAATATATACATATATATACTTATACATATATAGAGGGATACACACACACAAGTAGCAAAAATATTTGCATATTATATGTCAAAATTAATTTTCAACCAAGTTTATGGCATAATTTGACTAATAAGCTAGAAACCACAACCAAGTGATACCTAGCATCAACTTTAAAAATACCCAACAAATCCCAACATCTCTTCTATATGAAAAAAAAAAAATTTTTCATAAATTAGACTATAATTTTCATGCAAGGAGGGAAGGAGAAAAAGAGAGAAAAGAGAAAGAGAGAAAAAAGAGAGAAAGAAAGAAGAAAAATTTGCTAGACCAATTTTCTTCATCTTGTCTTCTTTTCCAAAGGAATTTCCACCTTTTAACATCAATTTAAATTCAAAATTAAGTCAAGGAAGGGGAAAGGAAGGTTGCTCACTTGGTAAGATAGGAATTTTAGTTGTTATGTATGGTGTTTTCTATATAGGTATAAAATATGGTATAAAACTTATAATTTTGATTTTCATAGGTTTTGATTGAGGTATGAACCACTACTAACAAGTTTTGGATTGGTTTATAAGGTAAGGATCATAGCTATTCTCTCTTTTGCATATTTGCTATGGATTGGAACTTGTATCAATTAATTTCAATTCTTATATCGATTGAATCGTATTGTTGAAACATCATTGGAATTTCTTGTCTGGGACACTTGATTCGAATGAAAGCTTGACTCCATCCTATGCTTTTGTATTCTTGATTATATTGGAGGCTTGATGAAGTTGAAATTATGGACAAAAAGAGACTTTAACCACTTCATACTCAAAGAACACCAATATTGGTATTTTGCCAAAATTTTCTCTAAACTTAAAACTTAAAAATCTCAATGATGACTAGAATAAACTAAGGCTAAATTTTACATTTTTGGAGGTCTGATTTGTGAAGGAGATTATACAAATATATATATATATATATTTCCTGGTAACCGTTCACCGGCTGTGACCCGGGATAGAAAATTTGGAAGTTTTATGCGTGTCCGCGCCCATTGTGTCCGAGGTCGTGCCCATTCCAAAACATTTTATATTCGATTTTGAGTCATTTTGTCTTTTTACATCCATATTTCACCTCTTTTCAATATTTTGGAAACTTCAAAAATGATTTTCTTCCTAATTCAAAGTTCGAATGAAATAAATTTCAAATTTGACAAATATTATGGATTGAGTCTTTCACCTCGAATAAGAATAAGTTCAAATAATTTGATCTTATCTTGAAATGGAATTGTTCATTCATTTGCACCCGAGATAAAAATCCAAATTTTGATTTAACTTCTTTTTGATATTCTAAGTCCATATTTCACTCCAATAAGCTCTCCTAAATCCAAGCGTACATTTTTTTATGTCCCAATATTGTATTGAAATATTTGATGAAATTCGAATTTGTGGTGAAGCTTCGTCTTGTTATTTTGGACTATTGTTATGAATTTCTAATTGAATTCAATTAATTGATCATGTCCAAATTATGATTATTGTTGAAGCTTCACATTGTTATAATTCGATTGTTTATGTTGATTAAAAACTAATTAATCGATTGATTGCTGGGCCCTAGGAAGTCTCAAGAGGGATGCTGGGGGGCATCGGGCCGATAGTGAATCCCATGGATGGCTTCCCCGTCGTTTAGATAGTCCTCTGGAGGCCTGGAGGTAGGTTTTCCAGGGACTAGTTTATGACACGCGGCACATTGACATTGTCTATAGTTGCCTGGGTTATCCCTCCGAGTGGCCACTCGAGGGAGGGACCCTATGGAGGGATAAGGATTATATATTGTTATGGAGTTATAAAGGTGACAGATCCACCAAGTAATAGTTTTGCCTTTGCTATACGATTATGCTCATTGTTATTATGATTAAGGTCGTTTATGCTCTTGTTGAGCTATTGTTTATACTATTGACAAGCTATCATTTATGCTCTTGCCGAGCTATCATTTATACTTTTGCTGAGCCATTCGTTTACATTGCTTGTGAGATAATTGCAATCGTTAGCATGTTCATTTTCATTGTTGAGCTTATTGCCTCTTTACTCGTTTATTGGTTTCCTTATTCTTCTCCATTTCATAGCTATGCTTCTTACTAAGTCAGTGGACTTATTCAAATATATTACCATGTGTAGGTGAATATGCATTTGGAGCTCTTTAGGTTCATTTTAAGCTCTTATGCTTTGGTTTGGTTGATGGTTTACCTGAATAATGATGTAAATGGCTTGTAGCCATTAGATTATGTATTAGGTAGTAAAATTTGTACATTACCTTATGTTTTGGTTTTATTTTGGGCTTGTAGCCGTGAGATCATGGGTTGTGTAAGTTTCTATATGTTATTGGGGTTGTATAAATATGTTGATGTGATATTTAGTTATTTCTGTTGCATTGTTATTAGCTCACTAGAGATCCGCCTGCCCACAGGTAGCGTTGCCGGCCCAAGGGCGGCCGTCGCTGGATCCCAGGGCATTACACCAAACTTGGGTAATATCAGATTGTCAACTAGGACCCCCGAAAATCCCTGAATGTTGTGTGGTTCGGATGGGTTTTGGAGGTAGAATCCTGAAAAGCTATCCTGAGCACATAGGTCGGCTGTGCTCTTTAATTCATTGAGCTCCTTCGGGAGTTGGACGGATAAGGTGAAACGTATATGTTGAAGATATAAGGGTACTACACCTACCAAATAGTTTGTTTCAGCAACTGACTCGACTGTGATAAATGTTTTTTGATATATGATTGATCGTCTTGATTGTTTTTAATTGTTTTCCAAATCACATTCTTGTCTCATTGATTGATATGCTCATTTCCCTGAACCTCTTATTCTCGTTTTCCTACTATGAGTTTTACTGGGTCAGTGGACTCATGACTCTATCTTAGCATGTAGGCTCGTGAGTTTTGACAATTAAAAGAATGAAGATTATAATAGATTGTGCAGCTTGTTTTGGAATTGTGCTCCCTTTTGTGTTTTGGATCAATCTATTGCCTTTGGGATTTATGGACTTAGAACATGTATATAGATCAATTGTAAAGACTTGAGAATTTTCTTAATTTAAATCTTAAATCCTCTTATTTAATCAATAAACATTTTAAAAACATTTTGAGAAAATTTTAATCGGTAATTGATTTTTCACCGATTCGAGATTTTTCTCACAATTGAAAATATTTTACCATTATCAAAGAATCTATTTTATATTCAAAAAAATTATTGAAATTATAATTTTTCTCCAAAATTGTCCATAACTATATATTTAGACCCTTAGTTTTAAAGATTATTTCAATTTACGGCTACAAATTCTTGGTAAAAGAAAAAACTCGTCTTAAAATTTTTCTTTCGATCAAAACTTACCAAGACCACACCATTAACTTTAAAAATAACATTTTAGGTCCAAAAAATTCTTGAATTTTTATTTTGGTCCCTAAGTTTTAAGAGTTTTAAAATTTGGCGCCGTTTTAAATGAATTTAATCGTTATTGTCCGAAAAACTTTAAAACGGTGAAATTATTTCAATTTAGCACCCCAAAATATTATTTCAATCAAATGTGGCTCAAATATAATATTTTTAACCCAAAACCAAGTCCATTGGCCCAAGGAACTTAGCCCAAACCTCTATTAAATTTTCAAGCCCCATAAAATAAGTCCATTTCTAATTTTTGAAAAAAAAAATAATAAAAGAAAGAAAAAGTTAAGCTCAGCCAAAAACACCTATATATACACTCACTATGTGATATGGTATGATATAAATAAACATGTGTGGAAAAAGAAACAGTAGTTGGGTTAGCTCTGCCTTGTTGTGAGAATTTCAAAAATATTCTTGCATAGCTCATTGCATATGTCATTTTCCCAACACCATAATTTCTCACATTTAATACTATGTATTCCCCCATTTCAAAATATATAAATACATATACTAGAGTAGTAAATACATTAGGGAAGAAAATGAATTAAAGCACAACATTCAGCCAATTTCTTTCCCTTGATCGAGAGGGTGTTTTGTGTATGTAGTTCAAATTTTCTTCTACCAAAGCCAACCAACTAACTTAAGGGATTTACTTGGGGACTCTTCTCCTACTTAGTTCATCAAAAAAATTGATAAGTTTTAGTTAAGAATTTAGCAAGAAATTACTTGAAGATTTCATGGAACTTAAAAAAAAAATCTTCCTATGTTAGGGACTTGTGAAGTGGTGGAAAAAATCCTTTGAATACTTAAGTATAAAAAGAGGTAAAGATCATAACACCCTACTCTCTTAGTTTCCATTCTTGGCATGGTTCCAATTCTTTAAAGCTTTATGAATGATATGATGCTATGTTGTATGGTTCTGCTGAATATGAAATCTGTGATGGTCATAGAGCTACTTTGTTTACTCTTAAATGATTGTTATGGAGCATACCTTGGTTTGAACTATGGGAACCATGAATCTTAACTTAAGGTGGTAAGAAATTTAGTGGATCATCACTTAGATTTAGTAGTTAAGTGATTTCCCAAAATTAATGAAGTTTTGAAAACTAGGGCTATTCCCGGGTAGAAAAGACAGAACACTCACCTCATTTAGAAAATCGAAAACACCACTTCTACTAGTCCAAAAATTTCATATAAGATACCATTAGAAACCTATTCAAGTTTAGATAATGTTAGATCCAAGAATCATCCAAAAATAATGAGGGAATGGGAGATAACTCTGTTTGAAACAAACCTGTCATTTTACCAAAAACAGGGAAGGTCTCTGCCACAGCCTTAAGTTTAAAAATTGATATCTGAGAATCCACACGTCCAAAAAATCCAAAAACCCACCATTAGAAACCTTATCGAGTGTAGTTATCAATAGAATCAAGAAACACCCAAATCCATGAAGGAGAAAGGCCTAAAACCCCATTCAATCGGAACTTGCAAGTCTCCTTGGGAAACAGAGTACCCACTGGAACTTGTACTAACCCATCTTCCAATTTTAACTCGATGAAAACCACTCATTTCTTGGCCAAATCAACCCCAAAAATAGCTATTAGAAACCTGGTCAGGTGTAGAAAATAATAGGCTCAAGAATCTCTAGATTCGGAATGAACCTAGAATATGTTGTAAACTCAAACATGTCCAGTTGATACTGGAGTTTGGTAGATTCTTGAGTTAATTTTAAAAATTTATAACTAGAGTTCTACTTGTCGGATTTTCAATCTAAAATCACCTTTGGAAAGCTTATCGAATTTAGATAGTTGTAGAATCTAATCGCCAATTTTAACTCATCAAATCGTATTTTTAAAGTAACCCAAAAATTCACTGCCACCTCAGAATTTCCTCAAAACTCTAATTATTTGATGCTTTCCTTAAATCACTCTTTAAAAAAAATCATCCTCCAAAAATCTTAAATCTAATATGATGATCCAATAGAATTCTTACACTCGATTCTTATTTCTTAATCTCTCTTGCATTGATTGTTCAGACTTGACACCGTACTACAATTTCTTGAATGCTTCGAAAATGAAAACCCTACTGATTGACTATTGGGCCCTGAGAACCTCAAGGGGGACTGGTTGGGCGTTACGGCACGTCGACCTAACCTTTGAGACTTCTCCACTGATGAGGTAGCTAGGAGGAAACCTTGAAGTAGATTTTCAAATAGTTATGCTTGGCACGCGGTCGACCCTGCCTACTATTTACTGGCCTAACTCGAGCGGCCACCCGAGAGGCAAATGGAGGAATAAGGTAAATGATATTATTTTGAAGATATAAGGGTGACAGATCCACCAAACACTAGTTCAGCCTAATAGATTTTGACATTCATAATATTATTTGAACCTCTGAGACCATAATTGCATTGACTGTTCTAAATATGAATGTCATTGATTGACTCGATAACACCTACTTCTTGCTTGAGACCTAAACCTTGAACGTCCGTTATGATCTTTACTAAGTCACATGACTTACTTTAGTTTTTATATTACGTAGATGAGTGATCTAGGATTGAGTGTGTGTGCACTTTTTATTTGTTGCTAATGACCACGAGCGAAGGGTAAGTATCGAGTTTCTGGTATATTTGCACTTCCGAGTGGTTAGAGTGCCAGGAGGATGGTATGTTTAGACTAACACCCACGTACATGGACGAACGGTGGACTATATGCACGCTGAGTTATTAGATTAGGAAGTTTTCTTTTCTCCTGTAAAACAGAGTGTACTTAGACAAAATCTAATGTTATGTATGGTATGTATGTAAATAGGGTATGAATGTAAAATAGAGTGATTAGTGTGATGAAAGAATTTGTAGATGATGTAAATTATAAGTTAGGTTAAGTTCTAGTATAAATTTTATATTTCTATTTTAATTGTTAGATTTTATGTGTCAGTTTTATTATTGTCTATGACCTGAAAATAAAGATAAGATAACCACTAAGACTTACTTGTCTAAGGATAAGTTTTATTAAAATTAAATGTATGCATATTGATTTTAGTATTTAGATAAATTATTCGTATTATCGACTGTGAGTAATGTCCCGAAAATCGAGGCAAAAGTGCACCGGGACCCTGGGGCGTTACATCAATGGCTTGTAATCTGTAAGTTAGATACTCTATGTATTTTGTACATTTTGGCATGTAATATTATATTGTGGAACTTAGTTTGATTCTCTTGCCATTATTTTGGGAATTTAGTTTGAATGAGTATGTTTAGATTTCTGAATTGGTTTTAGATTATATAGAACGCAAGTGGCGCACCTCAGGTCTCGTGCCGGAATGCCACGGGGATTTTGGGGGCCGTCATAATACCGATCACCAAAGCTTGAAATGTGAAACCCTGAAAATTCCCTTAATTTAAAGTTTAAGCCCTTGTGTTTAATTAATAAACGTTTTAAGACATTTTTGAGAAAAACTTTAATTGGTAACCGATTTTTCGCCAATTTGAGATTTTTCTCACAATTAAAAATGTTTCATCATTCTTGAAAATTTCATTTTACATTCAAAAATTATTGAAAATGTTATTTATTTTACAAAGACTTCCATAACTATACATTTTTGAATCCTTAGTTTAAAACTTCGTTTATGGTTAGAATTTCTCGATAAAGAAAAATTCGTTCTAAAACTTTTTTGCGGTCCAAAACTTATAGGGGCATCCTATTAACTTCAAAAATAATATTTGCAGCGCAAAAGATTCTTAAAGTTTCATTTTTACCCATCAGTTTTAAGAATTTTAAAATATAGTGCCGTTTTAAACAATTTTAATTGCTATTGTCTGAAATGCTTTAAAATGGCGAAATTATTTCGATTTAGCAACCAAAATTATTATTTCAATCAAATGTGGCCCAAATATGATATTTTTAACCCAAAACCAAGCCCATTTGACCCAAGGAATTGAGCCGAAAATATTGTTAATTTTTCAAGCCCACAAACCAAGCTCATTTTCAAGTTTTGACAAAACAAAAAAAAAAGAAAGTGGTCAGCCAGCTGAACACACACACACACACACACACACACACTATGTGATGAAAGAGTTTAAGATAAAGACCATGTGTGGAAATTAAAAATTTAGAACATCTATTACCTCATTGCATAAGTCATTTTTCTAACACCATCATTTCTTGCATTAAATGGCCAAGTATTCTCCTATTAAAAAATACATACATGTATATACATTAGAAGTGTATATACATAAGGAAAGAAAGAAGAAAAATAACTCAACCAAATCAGCCATTATGCTCTCTCAAAACCAAAACAAGAAGAAGAAAAAAATCAAGAAATTTCACCCACTTTCATTCAATATTTCTTCACAAAACTTAAGGGAAAATTGCAAGGGACCTTTCTCTTACTCACCTTATCAGGTTTAGGTAAGGTTTAGTTAAGTTTTAGTAGATAATTTGCTTAAATTAAGTGAAACTTAAAGAGGTTTCTTTTCATAATAGGATTTAGTGTTGTGCTTGAGGAAAATATTTGGAGACTCCCAAGTTAAATCATGTAACACTCGAGAATTTCCTAAATAAAACTCTTGAATCGTCGATTTTCAAAAATTCATTTGA
>JACFYI010003465.1:19785-38259 GCA_014898755.1 Handroanthus guayacan | reverse complement strand
TTGATTCATTCATCGTATGTCATTCTTGTTCCTTGAAATTTGATTTTTCGTTAATTCCTCGATTCTATTAATTCATTCATCATATGCGATTCTTGCTCCTTGAAATCATGATTCTATTCTTGTTCATTTCCTTTGACCTTATTGCTTTAAAACCTGAATGTTATTGATTATTGGGCCCGGGAACCACCGGTGAGAACACTGGGCGGTATCGGACCGTCAGTCAGTCTCCTGCAGGGTTTCCCAAATGTTGAACAGTTCCACGATTGCCTGGAGGTAGGCTTTCCAGGGAACTGGTCCATGGCACGTAGTCGACCGTGCCTATTGGTCCCCTCGAAGCGTCGAGGGATGAAAACATAATGATTGGAGGGATAAGGATTGATATATTATTGAAGTAATAAGGGTGACAGATCCACCAAATAACTAGTTCAGCCGTAATTTACATTTCTTGATAATGATTTCCAATGATCCTATTGTTATCGTTCCCTTATTCATCTAATTCATTCATTCCCTCTTGCCATTCTAATCTACCCATAAATTTTACTAAGTTCATTCGGAACTTACGTTATCAAAATATTTTGCAGGTTAGGACAGTGGAGAAATATTGTAGTTAGCCTAGTATACGTTTTTGCTTTGATGTAAATATGAAGAAATGTACATTGAAGAGTTGTATTTCTAATAAAAGTCATAGTTATTATCTTTTACTTATGCAATGATATCGTTTTAGTAGCAATCCAGTCTAGGGGCGGAAGCTCAAGATTCGGGGCGCTACAATCACTGGGACATTACTCACAATCATGAGTACCAAATTAAATACTAAAATCAACATGAACATAATTATACAATAACTAAAACCACAATTAAAAATTTTCATAGTAATTCATTTACATAAGTGCCAAGCTTCTTCTTAATTTACAAATCCAAAATTTTCTAAAATTACAACTTACATCCCAAAAGAAATAACTAGCTACATTACATTCTAGAAACTTACAACATCTTTCTTACTAATATACCAAGATCTTCTCAATTAACAAAACACGAATATCAAAACTAGACATGTAGAAACGTTCTAATCTAAACCCTTATGTCAATAGTCGCATTATTCCTTAAATTTATTCACCTACACATAGTAGAAAATTTAAATAAGTCAAGAGACTTAGTAAAAATCGTAATGGCAAATCAAGGAATAGGATTCAAGAAATTAATTAGAGATGTCGAGTTAATCATTGACTTTCATATCAAAGAGAATAATTTAATCGAACGCAAATATGAGCTCGGAGAAATCAAATCATATCATGAATGTCAAAATCAATTTGGCTGAACTAGTGTTTGGTGGATCTGTCACCCTTGTAACTCCACAATTATTCAATTATAGCCTTATGCCTCCCGTCTCTCCCTCGAATGGCCGTTACGAGGGGAGCAATCCAAGTAAATAATTTAGGCACGGTCGACCGCGTGCCGGGAGTAGTTGTCCAGAAGCTTACCTCCAAGCCCCCTTCCAAACTACTCAAACACTAGGAAAATTTCGGAGGTTAGGTTAACGCTCCGTTAATACCCAACCGATCCCTCCCAAGATCCCTAGGGCCCAACAATCAATCAATCATTAGGTTTTTATTTTTGGAGCATTCAAGAAATCAATAATCAATGTCGAATTCAAATAATAGAGACACGAAAGTCAAAGAATACGGATATGGGTATAAGAATTTTAATTGGATTATCATATTAGATTTAAGAGGTTTAGGGAATGATTTTTAAAGATTATTATAAGAAAATCACCAAACAACTCAAGTTTTGAAAAAATTCTGGACGGCAGTAATTTTCCAAGTTATCTTAAAAATATAATTTGGCAATTTGGCTCTATAACTATTTAGACTCGACAAGCTTTTCAAGGTTTTTTTATATTGAAAATATGATGAGTAAAACTTTAGTTATAAATTTTTAAAGTTGATATAAGAATCTGCCAAATCCCCGAATCAACTGGACATGTTGAGTTTATAAAATATTCTGGGTTGATTCCTTCACGGATTTCAAAAATTCTTGAGCGTATTATCATCTACACTTAATAAGGTTTCTAACCTATATTTTTGGGTTCGATTTGATAAAGAAATGAGGGGTTTCCATCGAGTTGAAGTTAGGGAAGGTGTTAGGACAAGTTCCAGTGCATCCCCTGCTACCCGGGAAGACTGATATGTCTGGATTAAATGGTGTTTTTGGGCTTTTTTCTTCATGGATTAGAATGATTCTTGATTCTAATGATAACTACACTCAACAAGGTTTCAAATGGTGTATTTTTTGGATTTTTTGGGGACGTGAATGTTCAGTTATGAATTTTTTAACTTAGGGTTAGGACATATAATTCCCCTGTCTTAACCAAAATGGCAGGTTTCGTTCAAATGCATTTTTCTACCATTTTCCTCTTCGTTTTCAGGTGATTCTTGGCTCTTCTATCATCTACACTCGAAGAGATTTCTAAGGGTACCTTATATAAAATTGTTTGAGTAGTAAAAGTGGTGTTTTTGATTTTTCAAAGTGAGGTGAGTGTTCTGCCTTTTCTACCCGAGAACAGTCTAAGTTTTCAATACTTCATTAATTTTGGGAAATCACTTAACCACTAAATCTAAGTGATGATCCACTATCATTCTTATAGCCCTAAGGTCAAGTTCATGGTTCTCTAAGTTGAAATCAAGTTTTGCTCCAACAACAATAGCATCAATCACATGAGAATAGTTAAATAACTCATAACATCAAGTCATAATCAATTTAAGGCCAAATCAACCAATCTCATAGCAACAAAATCAGTCCATGAATCAAGAAAAATAGAACCATGATCTGGAAATAAAGCATAAGAGAGTGGAGAGTTATGATTTTTACCTTTTATGGTAGTTTGGCTTGGAGATTCAACTATCTACTTCACTAAATCCACTAATACCTAGCATAGAAAGAAACTCCCTTAAGATCATATAATTCTCATCAAATCTACTCACTAAACACAACCAAAACTTACCAAAACTTGTGGATTTGAGGTTAGGAGAGTTCTCCAAACAATTTTCCTTTAGGTTCTATGGTTGAAATTGAGTGAAAGTGGGAGAATTTTGTTTCTTTTTCTTCTTCCTCTTCTTACGGTTTGGTGGGTAGAAAATGGCTGAGCTATGAAGGTTTTCTCTCTCCTTTTTCTTATGTATTTACCACTGTAATGTGTATGTATGTATGTATTTTGAAATAGGGGAATACATGACATTAAATGTGGGAAATCATGGTGTTGGAGAATTGACATATGCAATGACCTATGCAAGGATATTTTTGAAAATTTTCTTTTTCTTTTTCTACACATGCTCTTATCTAACTTTCTATCACATAGTGAGGGGGGGTGTGTGTGTTCTCGTTCAGCTAAACTTCATTTCTTTTTTTTTTTTATCAAAAATTGAGAATTGGGCTTAGTTGTGGGCTAAAAAAATAACAATTTCTTAGGTCCATGGGTGATTTCGCCATTTTGAAGCCTTTTGGACAATAACGATAAAAATCATTTAAAACGACGCTATATTTTAAAATTCATGAAACTTAGGGGTAAAATTGATAATTCAAGAATCTTTTGGACTAAAATATTATTTTTGAAGTTAATGGTGTGGTCTTGGTAAGTTTTTCCTTTACCAAGAATTTGTAGCTGTAAAATGAAATAATTTTTAAAACTAAGAGTCTAAAAATATATAGTTATGGGAGTTCAAGGGGTAAAATAATAATTTTAATAACTTTCGAATATAAAATAAATTCTTTGAAAATAATAAAATATTTTTAATTGTGAGAAAAATCTCAAATCAATGAAAAATTAATTACCGATTAAAATTTCTCAAAACGTTTCAAAATATTTATTGATTAAACAGAAGGTTTAAAACTAAAATTAAGGGAATTTTTGGGGTCTCACAATTCGAGATTCTGGAATGAATCGATCTTGTAGTGTATTGACTAGATCTTCCGCCGAACCTAACCGGAATCCATAACGTGTTTCACGTATCCCAGATTACGGAAATATTATCTCGATATTCCTCTCCAGAGTGACCTTTCCTATGTAAAATAGCCCATTCGTATCCAAGATTTCCAGGTTCATTGTAACACCCCGGAATCTTAGAGCATCCGCCCCTAGGTCCGGTACTCTACTCAACGAAAATAGAACTAACTAAAACCACAAACAGAAAATCCATCATGCTAATTCATAACTTATGATCCAAAATACGAATTGAAAATTTTTAAATTTCATTACTAAATCCAAATTACAAGCCAATGTACCTATATTTCAAATGGAGACTAACTAAACCAAAATATTACATCCAAAAATCCTAACTATTACAAGCCGACAATCTATACATTCTAACAAACATAAATCCAAGTGTTCATCAAGTACAAATACATACTTACATATATAATTCCAATAAGAGAAGCCACATACTAACACGAAACTTCAGATGCTTATTCACCTACGCATGGTAATATATTTGAATAAGTCAACTGACTTAGTAAGAAGCATAGCTAAGGAATAGCAAAGAAAAGAGGCAATAAGCTCAACAATGAAATCGAAGAAGCCCACGATTGCAATTATCTCACAAGCGATGTAAACGAATAGCTCGACAAAAACATAAACAAGAGGAAGAGTACAAAGTTCGAACGAGAGCCGTAGCAAGAATAAACCATGAGTGTGATATCAAAATTAGATTCATTCAAACGAACAATACAAACGGATAGCGAATCACTCAGAACGAACAATATGAATGGATAACTTATAACTTGATCACATTCATGTCAAAACATATAAGGCCGAATCAATTTTTTGGTGGATTTGTCACCCTTATAACTTCAACGTATAACATACATATCTCCTTATCTTTCCCTTACAACTCCGAGCATCGCTCAAGGAGAGTCATACATACATACTTAAGACACAGCCGCCGCAGCATGGTCGACCACGAGTCTCAAGAGCAGCACTTTGGAATCCTACCTCCAGGGCCCCTCCGAACTACCCAACATACAGGAATCCCCAAGGGGTTTCGATCATCAACCCAATATCGCCCAATCAAATTCCCCTGAGAATTCCCAGGGCCCAATTTATCAAGTATACATATAGGTTCAGAACGAACATGGCATTTCAAACATATAGCCCCATTTGGGCACGAATTCAAAACGAACAGAACATATTCAAACATTTAGCCATGTCGGACAAAATTCATATAGCGAAGAATTTGACAAGCAATTTCGAAATGAATTTCGGGCTTGTTCAAAGTGAACGGAACATATTCAAGTATATAATGAGGAGAACTTAATGGAGTGAAAAACGGATGAGAAATAGCAAAATGGATCAAAATGAAGTTTGAAAACGTTCTGGAATGGGCGCCACCATGGACCAAAATGGGCGCGGTCGCGCACAAAAGCGACCAAAGCCTTTGCCCCGAGCGCGCACGCACGCAAAAACAGTCGCGGTCCCGCTCGATGAACAGTAATCGAGATTTTTTTTAGGTATAAAATCCCTAACATATCAGAGCTAGAAAAATGAAGAAATTGGCATTAGTTTGTTCCAGTCATCAATGAGATTTTTAATTTTCAAGTTTTGAAAAAATTTTGGCAAAAATACCAACTTTGGTGTTTTAAACTATCAAGTTGTTTGAATCTCGTTTTTTTCATAATTTTTACTCCATCAAACTCCCAACATGATCAAGAATACAAAAACATAGAATTGAGCTAAGGATTCAATAGAAATAAGTGTCCCAAAACAAGGAATTCCAATCATTTCCAACAATACGGTTCAATCGATTCAAGAGATAAAATAAACCAACATAAGTTCCAATCCATAGCAAATATTCAAGAGAAGCAATAGCTATGATCCTTACCTTAGGTCCTTAGCTTCAATTCCAAAAGGATTTCCAAATTTCCTAAGTCTCCAAGTTACACCACCTATTGAAATTCCAAAATTTGGCAATCATTATTTCAATCACCTTATCTCAAAATTCCAAGGAGCTCAATGGTGATATTTACCTCCACATTTACCTTAACTTGATGATCTTTCTAATGGTGGCTTCCGATCAATGATCCAACGGATGGATCTTCGTCACAAATCACTCAAACATCCTTCCTTGCTAATGCCCTAATCACGGCAGCCATGACACCTTGTCTTCTAACAGCTTTTTCAGATGTTTCTCTCCATATTTTTGAGTAATTCTTGATTCTATGTTATCTAGACTCGACAAGATTTCTAACGGTATACTATTTAGGCCGATTTGATGAGGGGAACATAGGTTTCAAAGCATTGAAAGTTGAAGGAGTTGTAGAGTGCAAAGGTGCAATCCAAGAGAAGTGCAAGGAAAAGAAGAAATGCTGTTTGTCTTGCATTTTCATTCCAATTTTATAGAAGAAGCTTGGGACTTAATTGTCATTCCTAAATTTCTTGCAAATTCAAATTCAATTTTTGTGCAAATGAAATTAAGGTTCATTTGTCATTTCCAATTTTGATGAAATATGGCAACTAAATGTGGTCTCTAGCTTGTAGTATAATGATGGTATAAGTTTGGTTAAAATTAATCCCTCATTAAAAAATAAAACATCTTTGCTTATAATGTGTATGTATGGGACGGCCATGTGTGTATATATATGTATATATTTGATTTTTATTTCAAGTATAATTTAGTATATAATATATAGTATGATAAATTAAGTTTTGGACTAAACGCTTGGATATAATTTGAACTAAAAATCATTTCTTGAATCAAAATAATGTATACAATAATTTGGGGTGTAAAATAAATCTCTTGGAAATAATAAAATATTTTTTATTGGGAGAAAAATCTCAAATTGGTGAAAAATCAATTTCTGATAAGGGTTTTTCTCAAAAACATTTTAAAACGCCTGTCGATTGAAAATTGAGAGTTCAAAAATCAAACTAGGAAAATATTTGTGTAAGAATTTGATTAGATAAATTTTCTCACTTTAAAATCAAATTAAGGAAATTTTCGGGTTGTTACATTCTCCCCTCCTTAAAAGAATCTGGTCCCCAAATTCATATCTTCACTCAAATGAGTAGGGTATCCTACAATTCTTCGGTTTGCAAATTTGAAAATCTATGAACAAGTTGTTCTATATACGTGATATCATCCTTTTTGATTGCTCATCAGTCTGAGGATGATTTGTCATTTAAACAACAGCTTAATCCCCAAATGTTCTTGTGAACTACTCCAGAATCTCACTGTAAACTTTGGGTTTCTGAATGTACCTACTTATATCCTTTTCATGCCATCTTACCAAAACTTCAAATTTCAAATCTCTGCATATCTTTATCCCTTCAAAATGTACCAAATACTTAGTGTGACGGGTTGCTGTCAACACCTTTATAAATCTCTAACCATACACACGTCCTCCATTTTCATGGTATCTCGTGGCTTATTTATCAATTAGGTTAGAAATCCTAATTCTTCCCAGATTCATACAATCCTATTGCGTTCCTAGAAGTTTCATTGTTTAAAATTCCTTCTCTTGTCGCCATGATTATCCAAAATGGCCAATGATATTTCTTAGTGTCATTACAATAACCTATTTATCATGAAGTTCCAAAATTTGTCTTATCACAAAATATATATAACATCAAGGCTTAAAATAAGTAATACTAAAAATCCCGTACTTATCCATGTTCAAAGCACTTATCATTTCATAGCAAAATTATGAGTGCTAAATCATTTCTGAAACAAATAAAAGGAAGAGGGCTATATAACCACTATCACATCATGCCTAGTGTTTTACCAAACCACAATTACTAGCCCCACAAAATTTGATATCACTTAAAGCTACCCCTGCATGTTACAGCCAAGTTGACCACTTACTAAACCTATCTTCCAGATCCTTTTATGTGTCGTTGTCCTTATGGTCCTTAAATGCTTCCCGAACCACTAAAGTTCGGCATCTGTCATATGTACTTACTTATGGATCCTTGAGGTATCACCCGACTTTATCTACTAACATGTCTCACCACTCCCACCGATAACTAATACCTTAGACACCATTGGCAAACTTGCTTCACCTGAGGTGGAGGCACCCTTCGGAAACAATAACATCAATGATCATTTCACTTATAAGCTTCCAAAGTATATATCCTATCCATCCTTTCCAAATGCATCGAAAAATTGCAATTATAATAACAGGTCTTATTTAAATACCAGGATTTCTAGGGCAACTCGAAAAGCAGTTCTTACCTTTCTCATAAATCTAGGATCAAATGATTAACGCAAAAATATAACGGTTCACAATTTGGTAGGCCTCCCAATTGCAATCCGATACATTTAAGCATCATTCATTATACCAAATGATTATAACTTAAGTAAGTCCAATCTTATGACATAATCCAAAGGAGTTCTTATCCCAAGGATCTAATTCCGGCGCAGCTCGGGTTCTTACCAAAAGAAACCTAGTGCTCTGATACCACCTGTAACGCCCCGAAATCCTAGAGCATCCGCCACTAGGTCCGGTACGCTACTCAACGAAAATGGAACTAACTAAAAGCACAAACAGAAAATCCATCATGCTAATTCATAACTTATGATCCAAAATACGAATTGAAAATTTTCAAATTTCATTACTAAATCCAAATTAAAAGCTAACGTACCCATATTTCAAATGGAGACTAACTAAACCAAAATATTACATCCAAAAATCCTAACTATTACAAGCCGATGATCTATACATTCTAACAAATATAAATCCAAGCGTTCATCAAGTACAGATACATACTTACATACCTAATTCCAACATGAGAAGCCACATACTAACACGAAACTTCAGATACTTATTCACCTACACATGGTAATATATTTGAATAAGCCCACTGACTTAGTAAGAAGCATAACTATGGAATAGCAAAGAAAAGAGGTAATAAGCTCAACAACGAAATCGAAGAAGCCCACGATTGCAATTATCTCACAAGCGATGTAAACGAATAGCTCGACAAAAACATAAACAAGAGGAAGAGTACAAAGTTCGAACGAGAGCAGTAGCAAGAATAAACCATGAATGTGATATCAAAATTAAATTCATTTGAACGAACAATACAAGCGGATAACGAATCATTTTGAACGAACAATACGAACGGATAACTTATAACTTGATCACATTCATGTCAAAACATATAAGACCGAATTAATTATTTGGTGGATCTGTCACCCTTATAACTTTGACATATAACATACATATCTCCTTATCTCTCCCTAACAACTCCGAGCATCGCTCAAGGAGAGTCATACATACATACTTGAGACACAGCCGCCGCAACACGGTCGACCACGAGTCTCAGGAGCAGCTCTTCGAAATCCTACCTCCAGGATCCAGCCGAACTACCCAACATGCAGGAATCCCCAAAGGTTTCGATCGTCGACCCGATATCGCCCAATCAAATTTCTCTGAGAATTTCCAGGGCCCAACTTATCAAACATACATATAGGTTCAGAACGAACATGGCATTTCAAACATATAGTCCCATTTGGGCACGAATTCAAAACGAACAGAACATATTCAAACATTTAGCCATGCTGGACAAAATTCATATAGCGAAGAATTTGACAAGTGATTTCAAAATGAATTTTGGACTTGTTCAAAGTGAACGGAATATATTCAAGCATATAATCCTGTCGAGGCAGGAATTCAAATGATCGATAGGTTCAAACAATGAACGAGTTGAAATATTCGAAGTTCAAACAAGATTTGGGCATTATCAGTTGATTCGGATCAAATTCGGGACATATAGACTATACATTCGGAATGAGGAGAACTTAACGAAGTGAAAAACAGATGAAAAATAGCAAAATGGATCAAAATAAAGTTCGAAAAAATTCTGGAATGGGCGCCACCGCGGACCAAAGTGGGCACGATCGTGCACAAAAGCGACCAAAGCCTCTGCCCTGAGCACGCCCGCGCACAAAAACGGGCGCCATCCCTATCGGTGAACAGTAACCGAGAATTTTTTTTTTGTATAAAATCCCTAACATATCAGACCTAGAAAAATGAAGAAATTAGTATTAGTTTGTTCTAGTCATCAATGAGATTTTTAATTTTCAAGTTTTGAAGAAATTTTGGCAAAAATACCAACTTTGGTGTTTTTAAACTATTAATTAGTTTGAATCTTGTTTTCTCCATAATTTTTACTCCATCAAACTCCCAACATGATCAAGAGTACAATAACATAGAATCGAGCTAAGGATTCAATAGAAATAAGTGTCCCAAAATAAGGAATTCCAATCATTTCCAACAATATGGTTCAATCGATTCAAGAGATGAAATAAACCAATATAAGTTCCAACGATAGCAAATATTCAAGAGAGGGAATAGCTATGATCCTTGCCTTAGGTCCTTAGCTTCAATTCCAAAAGGATTTCCAAATTTCCTAAGTCTCCAAGTTACACCACCTATTGAAATTCCAAAATTCGGCAATCATTATTTCAATCACCTTATCTCAAAATTCCAAAGAGTTCAACGGTGATATTTACCTCCACAATTACCTTAACTTGATGATCTTTCTAATGGTGGCTTTTGATCAATGATTCAACGGTTGAATTTTAGTCACAAATCACTCAAACATGTTTCTTTGTTAATGCCCTGTTCATGGCAGCCATGACACCTTATCTTCTAACAGCTTTTTCAGATGTTTCCCTCCATATTTTCGAGTAATTCTTGATTCTATGGTTATCTAGACTCAACAAGGTTTCTAACATATATTATTTATGCCGATTTAATGAGAGGAACATGGGTTTCAAAGCATTCAAAGTTGAAGGAGTTGCAGAGTGCAAAGGTGCAATCCGAGAGAAGCTTGGGACTTAATTGTCATTCCTAAATTTCTTGCAAATTCAAATTCAATTTTTGTGCAAATGAAATTAAGGTTCATTTGTCATTTCCAATTTTGATGAAATGTGGCAACCAATTGTGGTCTCTAGCTTGTAGTAAAATAATGATATAAGTTTGGTTAAAATTAATCCCTCATTAAAAAATAAAATATCTTTGTTTATAATGTGTATGTGTGGGGCGGCCATGTGTGTATATATGTATATATTTGATTTTTATTTCAAGTATAATTTAGTATATAATATATAGTATGATAAATTGAGTCTTGGACTAAACTCTTGGATTTAATTTGAAGTAAAAATCATTTCTTGAATCAAAATAATGTACATAATAATTTTTGGGTGTAAAATAAATCTTTTGGAAATAATAAAATATTTTTGATTGGGAGAAAAATCTCAAATTGGTGAAAAATCAATTTCCGATAAGGGTTTTTCTCAAAAATATTTTAAAACACCTATCGATTGAAAGTTGAGAGTTCAAAAATCAAAGTAGGAAAATATTTGTCTAAGAATTCGATTAGATAAATTTTCTCACTTTAAAATCAAATTAAGAAAATTTTCGGGTTGTTACATTCTCCCCTCCTTAAAAGAATCTGGTCTCGCGATTCATATCTTTACTCAAATGAGTGGGGTATCCTGCAATTCTTCGGTTTGCAAATTTGAAAATCTATGAATGAGTTGTTCTATATACATGATATCATCCTTTCTAATTGCTCATCAGTCTGAGGATGAGTTGTCATTTAAATAACAGCTTAATCCCTGAATGTTCTTATCTCACTGTAAACTTTGGGTTTCTGAATATACCTACTTATATCCTTTTCATGCCATCTTACCAAAACTTCAGATTTCAAATCTCTGCATATCTTTATCCCTTCAAAATGTACCAAATACTTAGTGTGATGGGTTGCTGTCAACACCTTTATAAATCTCTAACCATACACACGTCCTCCATTTTCATGGTATCCTGTGGCTTATTTATCAAGTAGGTCAAAAATCCTAATTCTTCCCAGATTCATACAATCCTATTGCATTCCTAGAAGTTTCATCGTTTAAAATTCCTTCTCTTGTCGCCATGATTATCCAAAATGGCCAATGATATTTCTTACTGTCATTACAATAACTTATTTATCATGAAATTCCAAAATTTGTCTTATCACAAAATATATATAACATCAAGGCTTAAAATAAGTAATACTAAAAATCTCGTACTTATCCATGTTCAAAATACTTATCATTTCATAGCAAAATTATGAGTGCTAAATCATTTCCGAAATAAATAAAAGGAAGAGGGCTATATAACCACTATCACATCATGCCTAGTGTTTTACCAAATCACAATTAATAGCCCCACAAAATTTGATATCACTTAAAGCTACCCCTACATGTTACAGCCAAGTTGCTCATTTACTAAACCTATTTTCCATATCCTTATATATGTCGTCGTCGTTGTGGTCCTTAAATGCTTCCCGAACCACTAAAGTTCAGCATTTATCATGTGTACTTACTTATGGATCCTTGAGGTATCACCCGACTTCATCTACTAACATGTCTCACCACTCCCACCGATAACTAAAACCTTAGACACCATTGGAAAACTTGCTTCACCTCAGGTGGAGGCACTTCTTAGGAAACAATAACATCAATGATCATTTCACTTATAAGCCTCCAAGTATACATCCTATCCATTCTTTCCAAATGCATCGGAAAATTGAAATTATAATAACAGATCTTATTTAAATACCAGGATTTCTAGGGCGACACGAAAAGCAGTTTTTACCTTTCTCATAAATCTAGGATCAAATGATTAACGCATAAATATAACGGTTCATAACTTGGTAGGCCTCCCAATTGCAATCCGATACATTTAAGCATCATTCATTATACCAAATGATTATAACTTAAGTAAGTCCAATCTTATGACATAGTCCAAAGGAGCTCTTATCCCAAGGATCTAATTCCGGCGCAGCTTGAGTTCTTACCAAAAGAAACCCAGAGCTCTGATACCACCTGAAATGCCCCGGAATCCTAGAGCATTTGCCCCTAGGTCTGGTACGCTACTCAACGAAAATGGAACTAACTAAAAGCACAAACAGAAAATCCATCATGCTAATTCATAACTTATGATCCAAAATACGAACTGAAAATTTTCAAATTTCATTACTAAATCCAAATTACAAGCCAACGTACCCATATTTCAAATGAAGACTAATTAAACCAAAATATTACATCCAAAAATCCTAACTATTACAAGCCGACGATCTATACATTCTAACAATCATAAATCCAAGCGTTCATCAAGTACATATACATACTTACATACATAATTCCAACAAGAGAAGCCACATACTAACATGAAACTTCAGATGCTTATTCACCTACACGTGGTAATATATTTGAATAAGTTCACTGACTTAGTAAGAAGCATAGCTATGGAATAGCAAAGAAAAGAGGCAATAAGCTCAACAATGAAATCGAAGAAGCCCACGATTGCAATTATCTTACAAGCGATGTAAACGAATAGCTCGAAAAAAACATAAACAAGAGGAAGAGTACAAAATTCGAATGAGAGTCATAGCAAGAATAAACCGTGAATGTGATATCAAAATTAGATTCATTCGAATGAACAATACAAACGGATAGCGAATCATTTAGAACGAACAATACGAATGGATAACTTATAACTTGATCACATTCATATCAAAACATATAAGGCCGAATCAATTATTTGGTGGATCTGTCACCCTTATAACTTCAATGTATAACATACATATCTCCTTATCCCTCCCTTACAACTCCGAGCATCGCTCAAGGAGAGTTATACATACATACTTGAGACACAGCCGCCGCAGTACGGTCGGCCACGAGTCTCAGGAGCAGCTCTTCGAAATCCTACCTCTAGGACCCCTCCGAACTACCTAATATACAGGAATCCCCAAGGGTTTCGATCATCGACCTCATATCGCCCAATCAAATTCCCCTGAGAATTCCTAGGGCCCAACTTATCAAGTATACATATAGGTTCAGAACGAACATGGCATTTCAAACATATAGCCTCATTTGGGCATGAATTCAAAACGAACAGAACATATTCAAACATTTAGCCATGTCGAACAAAATTCATATAGCGAAGAATTTGAGAAGCGATTTCGAAATGAATTTCGAATTTGTTCAAAGTGAACAGATCATATTCAAGCATATAATCCTATCGAGGCAAGAATTCAAATGATCGATAGGTTCAAACAATGAACGAGTTGGAATATTCGAAGTTCAAACAAGATTTGGACATTATCAATTGATTCGAATCAAATTCAGGACACAGATTATATATTCAGAATGAGGAGAACTTAATGTAGTGAAAAACGGACGAAAAATAGCAAAACAAATCAAAATGAAGTTCGAAAATGTTCTGGAATGGGCGCCACCGCGGACCAAAGTGGGCGCGGTCGCGCACAAAAGTGACCAAAGCCTCTGCTCCGAGCGCGCCCGTGGGCAAAAACGGGCGTGGTCCTGCTCGGTGAACTGTAATCGAGATTTTTTTTTTTGGGTATAAAATCCCTAACATATCAGACCTAGAAAAATGAAGAAATTAGCATTACTTTTTTCTAGTCATCAATGAGATTTTTAATTTTCAAGTTTTGAAGAAATTTTGGCAAAAATACCAACTTTGGTGTTTTTAAACTATCAAGTAGTTTGAATCTTGTTTTGTCCATAATTTTTACTCCATCAAACTCCCAACATGATCAAGAGTACAATAACATAGAATCGAGCTAAGGATTCAATAGAAATAAGTGTCCTAAAATAAGGAATTCCAATTATTTCCAACAATACGGTTCAATCGATTCAAGAGATGAAATAAACCAACATAAGTTCCAATCGATAGCAAATATTCAATAAAGGGAATAGCTATGATCCTTACCTTAGGTCCTTAGCTTCAATTCCAAAAGGATTTCCAAATTTCGTAAGTCTCCAAGTTACACCACCTATTGAAATTCCAAAATTCGGCAATCGTTATTTCAATCACCTTATCTCAAAATTCCAAAGAGTTCAACAGTGATATTTACCTCCACAATTACCTTAATTTCATGAAAGGAACATGGGTTTTAAAGTATTGAAAGTTGAAGGAGTTGCAGAGTGCCCCCCAAAATCCCGAGGATGTGCGGACACGAGACCTGAGGTACGACACTCGCGTTCTAAACATTCTAAACCAATAACTTCAAAAATCGATTCCGGAACTAATACATTACAATCATTCAAACTAAATTCCAAAATGTTGATACATTGGTCCAAACTAAGTTCCATAATATACTATTACATTCCAAGAGTTCGAATACATAGGGCAATCTAACTTATCGATACAATCCAAATATTCTATACATTTCTAAGTCCAAAAGTTCCAAACGATAGATTAAACCAAAAAACAATAGAGTTTACAAATCCAAACCAATCTATACAATCTATCGTAAGATTCCATCGTTCAATCATTCATTCAAACCTCAAGAACCCACATGTTAAATGGGGTCATGAGTTCACTGACCCAGTAAAACTTATAGCATGCAAATGAGGATAAGAGTTTCAAGGAACATGAGCGTATTACTAAACAATACAAGAATGTAATATGGGTAACAATTCAATACGATCAATACAAGCAATATATACATATATTATCATATTCGAGTCAATAGGCTGAAACGATCTTATGGTAGATCTATCACCCTTATATCTTTAATATATACATTTCACCTTATCCCTCCAACTCCCGAAGGAGCATCAATCAATTAAAAAACACAGCCGACATACATGCTTAGGGTAGCACTTCAGAATTCTACCTCCAAAATTCATCCAAACTACCCAACAATTAGGGGCTCGAGGGTCCTAGTCTACAGTCCGATACTGCCCAAATTTGGTCCCCAGAAACCCCACAAGGGCCCACAATCAATCAATCGTACGGCTTAGAATGAAATGGATAATCAATCAATTAATAAGCCAGCAAAGCATAACATTCTAAGGCTAACAATATTAATAGGATTTCAATAGGCCAAAGCGTATTCAATCAATCAATCAATCATTTTGGAAATTCAACTATAGACTCGAGGATTTTCATTTCGAACTCGCATTATGTTTAATAAGATTGGATATGGACTTATATTGATTTGAAATAAGGTTTTTAAAACAAGAAAATCAAATTGCAACCGAAAATGGGCACTTGGGCACGCAAACGGGCCCCCGAGCCCCCAAAAGAAGAATTTTTAGGTAGTGGCTGGGTGCTATATGGGTGCCCAATGCCCAAGCCACTGGAATTTATGGGTTTCTTTGCCGAAAGCCGGCGCTTGGGTGCCCAACTTCGCGCGCTCAAGCGCTGACTCTGGAGTAAAAATTCAATTTTTCATCTTTTATTTTTCTTCAAATTTTTTATCCAAATATACATTTTTGAGGTTCTTATATACGTAAAAATATTTATAAAACATTGTTTTGGATTTTGGTTTTGAAATTTTTTGAAAGATCGTTTTAATGTCGAAAAGTATGGTTTTGTCCATATCACCCATTTTTCAATCGTTCTTAGTTCGTTGTTCCTCTTAGTCCACGGTCTATCATTTAAAACTCAATCTCACACATCAATGTACTAGTCAATGAAGATTCATTTAACATGGGATCTACATATTCAAGGATTTGAGCACGGATAGGCAAGAATAACAAATAACATCATAGGATCTCATGCTTAACATATCAATGACATCAAGTGCTCAATAACTCAAATCAAGCTTGATCAAAGAAGGGAAAAACTGAAACACATGCTCATGAAGAGGAAAAGATGCCATAAGTCTTGCCCCTTGTAGCTTAATCTTTGAGTGAAAGCAAGTTATCCAAGCTTAAAACCACACCTATAACTATATATACATTCATGTCAAACACTATCATATATATGACTTAACCATTCTTAAACCACAAGCCTAAGGCCACTTACCAAGTGTTAGGTGAGAGCTCATACCAATAGAATCCCTCCTTAAGAAAAATCGGTTGAGAGAAGCAAGAGAGAGTGCAAGTGATATTCAATGTGTTAGTGTTTTTGAAAAGTTTCTGCAGTAATTTTTAATCCACCATAGGGCTCATTTATAGAAGAAACTTGGGGTCAAATGGTGAGAATTTTTAAACCTAAGCCCCTCAAAATAAATGCCAAAAGTTTGGTGATAGGTTAAGGTAGCTAATGACAACATAAGAGTGGATGGATGGATAGGTATCCCATCCAATTTTGCTGCTAATGTTGCTGCTGCGGCTGGGAAAATCTACAGCCTCCATTTCTTTTATTTATTTTTTTTTTCAAATTTCAATTGTGCTAGACTTTGGTCAACATTAGTGGCTAGACATTGGGCTTGAACTGGGCTTACTTCATGGGCTATTTGGGCTCGTTTTTGGGTTGAAAACCGATGAGAAAATGAAATGTATTTGTTTGAAAAATTTTCGAATGAATAAAATGAGTTTTGTTTTTAAAACAATACTTGATTTGAAATCAAATTATTTTGTCGATAATTCATCGACTTAAAAATTTTGATTTAGGAAATTCTTGGGTGTTACAATATGTTATTTGATATTGATGGCCAATAAACGTTATGCCTCAACGACTTTATTGAATGATTGAATGTTCCTTTTGTTTCAAGCCTGAATGATTGAACGATTGTAGGCCCTGGGGAGTTTTTTTGGGTACTGAACTGGGGCAATATTGGATTGTCGACTAGGACCCTCGAAAATCCGTGATTGTTGGGTAGTTTGGATGAATTCTGGAGGTAGAATCTTAAAGAGCTATCCTGAGCATGTGGGTCGGCTGTACTCTCTGATTGAATGAGCTCCTTCGGGAGTTGGAGGGATAAGGTTGAGATGTATATTGTGAAGATATAAGGGTGATAGACCTACCAAATTATTTGTTTCAGCCAAATGACTCGAATGTGATAAAAGTTTTCTAATATATGATTGTATTGATCGTCTTGATTGTTCTGAATTGCTTTCTAAATCACATTCTTGTCTTGTCATTAATATACTCATTTCCTTGAACTTCTTATTCTCGTTTTCCTGCTATAAGTTTTACTAGGTCTATTGTGACACCCCAAGAATTCCCCTAAAATGAAATTTTTGAATCATCAATTTTTTAAAAAAAAATTCATTTGATTTAAAATCACAAGCATCGTTTTGAAATCAAAATATGTTTCGTGCATCTAAACAAATTTTCAAGTAACCAAGTTCCGTTTTCTCGTCACATTTCGACTCAAACAAGCCCCGATTTGTATTTAAACAAGCCCAAAACTTAGCCAAAACACTAGCCACTTTTGTTGACCATTTGGACATCAACTTAACTTCAAAAATAAAAAGAAAAAGGCAAAAGGAAATCTGAAAAATCCAAGGCAGCTGGCAGCAGCTCTTTTTGTGATGGATTGAAGTTTTCCAATCAATCTATCCATCCTAAGTTGTCACATAGCCACCCTACCCTAGCCCTAAAGTGGAAAATTGTTTAGAGGGGCTTAAGCCACTAAATTCTTACACATTGAGCCCTAAATCCCATCTATAAATAAGCCTCCATTGGTCATAAGATTTCTACAAAAATTTCTAACTCTCAAACTCTTCTAGCACTTAG
>JACFYI010003465.1:0-13934 GCA_014898755.1 Handroanthus guayacan | reverse complement strand
TTTGGAACTCTTACTCTCTTCCGCATGCTATAAGTTTTACTGGGTCAGTGGACTTATGACCCCATTAACATGTAGGTTCTTGACTCGTAAGCGATTGAATGATTGATTGGAGCTCATGATAGATTGTATAGCTGGTTGGATTTGTAAACTCTATTGTATTTTGGTTTAACCTATCGTTTTGGAACTTCTGGACTTAGATTTGTATTTTAGATCGACATCATGATTTTGGACTTATGAAATATATAGAATGTGGGATTGTATTGATAAGTTAGATTGCTCTATGTAATTTTTGGACAGTGGATATGTAACTATTTATTTTGGGAATTAGTTTGAATCGTGTATTAGATTTTGCGAATTTAGCTTGAATCTTTGTGTTGCGTTAAGTTTCTGATAGTTTTGGAACGATTATCCGTCCGCGAGTAGCACTTCGGATCTTGGGGTGAAGAGCCCCGGGATGCGGCGCGTTACATTACCGATGTTTTGGATTGAACTTGAGTAATGAACCATGGATTAAGAGGAGAAACAAACTAAAAATTTGATTAAAAACAAAGGATATGGACAAAATCGTATGTTTTGACGTTGAAACGATCTCTCAAAAAATTTCAAAACCAAAACCCAAAACGATGTCTTAAAAATGTTTTTACGTATATTAGAACCTTAAAAATGTATTTTTGGATAAAAAATTTGAAGAAAATCGAAAGACGAAAAATTAGATTTCAACCTGGGAGTCAGCGCTCAGGCGCGCATTGTTGGGCACCCAAGCGCCTGCTCTCGGACCAAAAGACAAATTTTTCCAGTGGCGCGGGTGCTTAAGCGCCCATATGGGCACCCCAGCGCCCAGCCACTGTCCACATTTTGTGTTTTGAGAGCTCGTTTGCACGCCCAAGCGCCCAGTTTCGGACTGAATTGGTGTTCTTGAGTTTTAAATTCCTATTTCTTGACATCTTGAGTTCATATCCAATCATTCTAACATAATACAAAGTTTTAAAATGAAATCTCACTAGTCCATAATCCAATTTCTGAAACGATCAATTGATTGAATAGTTTTGGCCTATTTGAAATGTTATTTGATATTGTTGGCCATAAAACATTATGCCTTGCCGGCTTATTGATTCATTGAATTTTCACTTCATTTCTAAGCTATACGATTGAATGAATACGGGCCCTGGGGAGTTTATTGGGGACCAAACTTGGACAATATTGGATTGTCGACTAAGACCCTCGAAATCCCTAATTGTCGGGTAGTTCGGATGAATTATGGAGGTAGAATTCTGAAGCATTATCCTAAGCACATACGTCGGCTGTGCTTTTTGAATGAATGAGCTCCTTCGGGAGTTGGAGGGATAAGGCAAAATGTTTATGCTGAAGTTATAAGGGTGATAGACCTACCAAATAGCTTGTTTCAGCCTATTGACTCGAATGTGATAATTGTTCCAGATATGCATATATGTATATCGATCGTTTTGAATGTCTTGACTTGTTATCCAAATCACATTCTTGTCCTATCGCTTGTTATTCTCATGTTCTTTGAACTCTTATCTTCGTTTGCATGCTATAAATTTTACTGGATCAGTGGACTCATGACCCTATTCAACATGTAGGTTCTGGAAATGTGAACGAATGAATAATTGAAGCCTCATGATAGATTATATAGTTTGTTTTGGTTATTGACATCCCTATTGTACTTTAGTTTAATTTATCGCTTTTGGACTTAGTTAGTATTGGGATGAATATTTTGTTTTGGACTTTCAATATGTATAGAACGTTGGATTGTATTGATAAGTTAGATTGCCCTATGTATTTGAACTCTTGGAATGTAATAGAAATAGTATGTTATGGTACTTAGTTTGAATCTATTGACGGTTTTATGTAAATTAGCTTGAATGATCGTGTTATGAATTTCTGAATTGGATTTAGATCGTATAGAATGCGAGTGATGCACCTCAAGTCTCGGGTCCGCACATCCCTGGAATTTTGGGAGGCGTCACACTAACCTAAATATCTAATCACATAACAATTTTCTGCAGTCTTTTTATAATCCGAAAATTTTTCTAAACTTCTATAACTTAGATTCCGTTATCCTAAAATCTATTCCTACAAACCCATTTCTCGCATAAACCCTATAGTTTTAAGTGTTTTTTTTTTCAACCCCAAAACTTTCAATTTTATTTTCAAAATCAATAATCCAAGCCTAGAATATTTTATTTCATTCTCTAAAGCCCTCCTACAAATTTTTATAATTTTTCTACAAACCCAAAATCCTACATACAACTATTTCCATTTAAGAAGCATTTTTTTAAATCTAAAACCCTAATCTTATATTTTCCAAAACCTATAATTGAATAAGTAAATAAATAAACACTAAAATCATTAATAAAACAAACAAAATGAACTTTATCTATTTTTCTAGAAATAACCGATTTTATAAAGAAAAATAAAGAAATTTCTACAGAATGATTCTTCAAGAAAATTTCATTATCAAAAAGGGATAAATAAACTTTATCCTCTTATCATTTTAGTAAAAGAATTAATTACTTAAGCATTAATTAACTACTAATAGGATAATTTGCTTAATTACTTAAAATAAATAAATATATTCTAAAGACTTGGCCGATTTTTTTTAAGAAAATATATATGTATATAATATGAATACTAAAGCATTAAGTAAATAAAATATAAAGTTTACCTAATTTTCCACCACTAAAATCGGCTTTGAAGTAAATATTTTAAATAATCAAGTTGATAATCATAATTAGAACCTTATCACCTTATCAAGTATGTCCCCCATGTCCCCCGAAAATTGACTAGGTTCATTAATGACTAGATAAGCCTAGGATAAAGATAATCCCCTAATTAATTAAAAGAAAAATAAAAATATATGTATAAAAATCCATAGTGGCCGAATTTTGGAAGAAAAAATAAACAAAAATAAAAATAAATTATGTCACATGGTGCATGTATGGAAGACTTAAGACTCTTTACATGCATCCACTTGCATCCATTTAAAAAGACTAACATACCTTTAGGAATTTTATTAATTACAAAAAACTAGCTCTCAAATTTTTCTATAAATAATGGGCCATTCTCCTCAATTCTCCCACACCATAACCTACAATTCTCTTCACTACTGTAGGAGAAAACACTCTAAAACTCTCTCAAAAATCCCAAACCCTAGAAAAAATTTCAATCTTCCATTAAACCCTAAATAGGCTTCCTACCACTTAAAAATTTTTTAGGAGAAGGAAGAGTATATATGTAACGCCTCGATTTAGAGCATCCGCCCCTAGACCGAGTTGTTACTGGGGAAAGAGTTTCTAAATATTTTCAAGTAGAAAATATTCAAAGCAAATAAATTTTAATCCTTCAAGAGTTTAATAAATCAATTGTTTTTTTCTAAGTTTTCATGTTAAGAGAATATGATTAGTGCATTTTCTAAGTTTTCATGTTAAGAGAATATGATTAGTGCAATAAAAATTTGTATTTTAGATAAATTTAGAGATCAATAATTTAGAAAATGATGCACTTTCAAATGTTGAAATAAACTTTTCCAAGCTTCATTTTAAACTTTTATTAAGCTTTATTTAATTCGGATTTCATAAGAATGAAAATTTTAATATTTTCGATTTAGGACAACTTTACCAATTGTTCATCTCTTTATATTACTAGATTTTTGAAACTTCATAAAATATGATGAGCAAATGTAAATAAATTCACCAAGTTTTAAAATGATGAGATAATATATTTTTTTAGCAAAAGTATACATAAACGTACTTAAATAATTTCAACTAATACACTGTATGAGATAATCATCCGACTTTAACTCTATTACAAAATATTCCAATATTACAAAAATTAGGTCGGCACAAAATATATAAATTCTCAAGGCAATTAATGACTCTAATTCTCTGGAATATCTTCACCTAAAAAAAAGAGAATATTAAACAATAAGTCCAAATGACTCAGTAAGAAATTATGACATGGAATAGACGTCGATGAGGACATGGTAAATGACAAGAATAAAAATGATGATGACATGAATACAAATACAGTAATCAATAACATTTTTGGCAGAATGATTATTTGGTAGATCTGTCACCCTTATTACTCCGTTATTTTAAATCAATCCTTATCCCTCCAATTTATCCCTCGAGTGGCCGCTCAGAGGGGAAACAAACTCAACAAAAATTGGCACGGTCGACCGCGTGCTATGGACCAATTCCCTGGAACACCTATCTCCAGGCGATCGTGGAATTGTCCAAAATGGGAAAACCCTGCAGGAGACAAACCGACTGTCCAATATCACCCAGCTATCTCTCTGGTGGCTCCCGGGCCCATCAATATACAAACAATTTAGGGTTTTGGAAGGAAACGATAACAATTGCCCGATTTAAACAATATTTATTTCAAATCAACAATCGAAAAAATTTCTCGATTTCAATCAATAGATCGGACGTATAGCCAAGAACTTGGCTTCAAGAAAATGAATAGGAGTATCGATATAGGATCAATTATTGAGTAGGAAAAATATACTTTCAAGTTTTGATTGGAATAAAGAATGTGAGAGAAGTTTCCTAGAATTGAAGAAAAGATTAACTATGGCACCAATACTTGCGTTGCCTGATAGGTCAGAGGAATTTACTGTTTATACCAATGCCTCGAAGGAAGGATTGGGATGTGTATTAATGCAGAAGAGTCGAGTGATTACATATGCTTCAAGGAAACAGAAAAATTACGAGCAAAACTACCCTACGCATGATTTGGAATTGTGCATATGCTTCAAGGAAACAGAAAAATCATGAGCAAAACTACCCTACGCATGATTTGAAATTGGCGGCGACAATGTTTGCTTTAGAGAAATGGCGACATTGCTTATATGGAGCTAAAATAGAGATATTCACTGATCACAAGAGTCTCAAGTATATCTTTATCCAAAGAATTTGAACTTGAGACAATGAAGGTGGATGAAATTTTTAGAAGACTATGATTTTATCATCACATACCACCCCGGTAAAGCAAATATTGTGGCTGATGCCTTAAGTCGAAAAGGTAAATTGGCAAATATGAGTCTATACCCAGAATTATACCATGAAATCAAAAAGGCACAGGAGGAAGATGGCTGGATACAAAAACTCAAGGCAACAATGAGCACACAAACCCAGACTGACTTTAAGATTGATGCCGATGGAATACTTCGATTCAAAAATAGAGTGTGTGTTCCTAAGAATATAAGTGAAAAGGTGCTAACAACTGCCCATCAAACTAAGTATACGGTACACCTAGGAAGGACAAAAATGTACCATGATTTGAAACAAAAGTTTTGGTGGGATGGAATGAAATGAGATGTGGTAGAATACATACAAAAATGTTTGACCTGTCAGATGGTAAAAGCGGAGCATCAAAGACTATCTGGAAAATTACAATCATTCCAATTCCAAATTGGAAATGGAATCAAATCACGATAGACTTTGTAGTTGGATTACCGGTGGTGAGAGGAAGATGCAATAGTATATGGGTCGTGGTAGATAGACTCACTAAATCTGCTCACTTTCTACCAATTAAAACCCAGTTTGCAGAAATATATATCAAGGAAATTATTAGATTACATGGTGTTCCTCAAAGTGTCGTTTTCGACAGAGATCCAAAGTTCACAGCTAGGCTTTGCGAAAGCTTGCAAGAACATCTGGGAACGAAACTACAGTTTAGCACAACTGCACATCCCCAGACTGATGGGCAATCAGAAAGAGTAATCCAAACACTGGAAGATATGTTGCGTGCTTGTGCACTGAATTTTTTAGGAAATTGGGACAGGCTTCGATTCAAATGGCACCTTACGAAGCATTGTATGGCAGAAGATGCAGATCGCCACTGCATTGGGATTTGGAGGAGGCCAAAAGCACTTCAGAAATTGGAAAGGACACTCTACAGCCAGAAACAATACAGGAAGCTACTGACAAAATTCAGATTATTAAAAAGAATATGAAAGTTGCCCAAGATTGCCAAAAGAGTTATGCAGACAAACGACGGAAAGATTTGGAATTTGAAATAAGGGATCGTGTGTTTTTAAAGGTCGCTCCACAAAAAGGAATTCGACAGATGGGAAAAAGTGAAAAATTAACCCCGAGGTATACAGGACCATTCGAAATTATTGAACGTATCGATCCAGTGGCATACAGATTAGAGTTACCACCAAATCTTATCAGAATTCATGACATTTTCACGTATCCCAATTACGAAAATATCATCCTAATCCTTCTCATGTGATAGATCACGTTGACCTTCCTCTTCAAAAGGACCTGTCTTACATAGAACAACCTGTGCGTATCTTAGATTACCAAATTCGAGAGCTTAGAAATCGTAGAATACCTCAGGTCAAGGTCCTCTGGAGAAATCAAAAGATTGAAGAAGCCACGTGGAAATGTGAAGATGAAATGCGGGAAAAGTATCCATATCTCTTCGAATAACAGGCACAAATCTGGGGACCAGATTCTTTAAGGGGGAAGAGTGTAATAATCCGAAAATTTTTCAAAAAATTATTTTTCGAAAATTATTATAATTTAACATAAATATCTAATCGCGTAATAATTTTCTATGGTCATCCAATAAATTCAAAAATTTTTTAGACTTCTATAAATTAGATCTTGATATTTTATTACCCTAAAACTATCTCTACAAGCCCATTTATTGTATAAACTCTATAGTTTTAAATATTTATTTTTCAACCCCAAAATTTTCAATTTTATTTCCAAAAATTAATAATCCAAGACCAAAATATTTTATTTCATTCCCTAAAGCTCTCCTGCTAATTTTTATAATTTTCCTACAACCCAAGATCCACATATAATTATTTTCATTTACGAAGCATTAGTTTAAATCTAAAACTCTAATCTTAGATTTTCCAAAACCTATAATTAAATAATTAAATACTAAAAGCATTAATAAAATAAACAAAATGAACCTCATCTATTTTTCTAGAAATAACCGGTTTTATAAAGAAAAATAAAGAAACTTCTACATTAGGATTTTTCAAGAAAATTTCATTATCAAAAATGATAAAATGAACTTTATCATCTTATCATCTTATCATCTTAAAATGAATTAATTAATTGCTAATAGGATAATTTCCTTAATTACTTAAAAGGAAAATAAATAAATAAATAGTAAACATATGGCCGAAATTTTTGAAGAAAAAAATAATAAAATATATATAAATAATGAATGAATGAATGAATGGATGCCAAAGCATTATCAAATTAAATAAAATAAAAAGCCCACTCATTTTTCCATCCTTAAAATCGGTTTTGAGGGGATTATTTTAATTAAAATAAATCAAGTTGATAATGATAATTTTGACCGTATCACCTTATCAAGTACGGGTCTTTTGTCCCCTAAAAGTGGTTAGACTAATTAATGACTTGATAAGTCTAGAATTAAGATAATCCTCTAATTAATTAAAAGAAAAAAATATATATATGTATAGAAATCCATGGTGGCCGAAATTTCTAAATAAAATAAATAAAAAATAAAACAAAATATGTCACATGGTACATGTATAGAAGACTCAAGATCTCTCTACATGCATCCACTTGCATCCATTTAAAATGACCAAAATACCCTTAGGGATTTTATTAATTACAAAAATTGACCCCCAAATTTTTCTATAAATAGGGGGTCACCCTCTTCACTTTTCGTACACCATAACCTACCATTTTCTTCACCATTGTAGGAGAAAATACCCTCAAACTTTCTCAAAAATCCCAAACCCTAGAACAAAATTTCAATATTCCATTAAACCCTAAGTAGGCTTTCTACCATTTAGAAATTTTTGAGGAGAAGGGTGTAACGCCCCGGAATTTCAGTGCAATTAGTCCCGAAATCCATTGTGCTACTCGCAGACGAATTTAACTAAAACTATAAATAGAAAATCCATTGTGCTAAATTCATAACTTATAATCCAAAATACAAGCTGAATTTTTTTCAAATTTCATTACTAAATTCAAATTACAAGCCAACGTATCCGTAGCTCAAACAGAGGCTAACTGAACCAAAATATTACATCCAAAAATCCTAACTATTACAAGCCGACAATCTATACATTTTAACAAAATATAAATCTAAGCGTTCATCAAGTCAAGATACATGCTTACATACATAATTCCAAAAAGAGAAGCCATATACTAACACGAAGCTTCAGATGTTTATTCACCTACACATGATAATATATTTGAACAAGACCACTGACTTAGTAAGAAACATAGCTATGGAATAGCAAAGAACGAGAAATCCAATAAAAGAGCAAAGAGGCAATAAGCTCAACAATGAAATCGAACATGCCAACGAGTGCAATTATCTCACAAGCAACATGAACGTATAGCTCGACAAAAGCATAAACAGTAGCTCAGCAAGAGCATAAACAAGACAAAGAGTATAGAGTTTGAACAAGAGTCGTAGTAAGAACGAACCATGAAGGTGATATAAAAATAGAATCATTCAGAACGAACAATACGAACAGATAACTTATAAATTTTATCACATTCATGTCAAAACATATAAAGTTGAAGCAATTATTTGGTGGATCTGTCATCCTTATAACTTCAACATATAACATATAGCCTTATTCCTCCAATTTGTATAGTCGAGCAGCCACTCAAGTAGCACTTATCAAACTTTGAGACACGGTCGACAGGTGCCTCTGAATAGCCGTTTGGAATCCTAGACTCCAAAATTTCTCCGGGCTACCCTACAAACAGGAATTCCCAGGTATTCAGATCAACTATCCGACATCGCCCAATCTAAATTACGTGAGAATTTCTTAGGGCCCACTTATCATGCATAAATGCTTGGAACGAGATGGCATTTTCAAACATATAGCCCCATTTGGGCACGAATTTCAAAACGAACAAAACATATTAAAACATTCAGCCATGCCGGGCAAAAATTCATATAGCCAAGAATTTAACAAGCGATTTCGAAATGAATTTCGGACTAATTCAAAGTGAACGGAACATATTCAAGCATATAATCCTATCGAGGCAGGAATTCAAATGATCGATAGGTTCAAACAATGAATCGAGTTGGAATATTCAAAGTTCAAATAAGATTTGAACATTATCAATCGATTTGGATCAAATTCGAGACACATAGATTATATATTCGGAATTAGGAGAACTTAATGGAGTGAAAAACGGACGAAGAAGGGCAAAACAACTTAAAATAAGTTCAAAAACATTCTGGACTGGGCGCCACCGCAGACCAAAGTGGGCGCAGATGCGCGTAAAAATGTTCAAAGCTGCTGTCCTGGGCGCGTCCGCGCTCGAAAATGGGCACGGTCACGCTCGGTGAACAGTAATCGCGGAATTTTTTTTTTTAAATAAAATCCTTAACATATCAGACCTTGAAAAATGAAGAAACTAGCATTAGTTTGTTCAAGCCATCAATAAGATTTTTAATTTTCAAATTTTGAAGAAATTTTGGCAAAAATAGCAACTTTGGTGTTTTTAAACTATTAAGTGATTTGAATCTTGTTTTGTCCATAATTTTTATTCCATCAAGTCTCGAACATGATCAAGAGAACAATAGCATAGGATTGAGTCAAAGAATCAATAGAAATAAGTGTCCCAAAACAAGAAATTTCAATGAAATTCCAACAACATGATTCAATCGATTCAAGAGATGAAATAAACCAACATAAGTTCCAATCCATAGCAAATATTCAAGAGAGGGAATAACTAAGATCTTTACCTTTAGTCCTTAGTTTCAAGTTCAAAAGGATTTCCAATTTTCCTAAGTCTCCAAGTCACTCCACCTATTGAAATATCAAAATTCGGCAATTATTATTTCAATATCCTTATCTCAAAATTCCTAGGAGTTTAACAGTGATATTTATCTCTACAATTACCTTAACTTGATTATCTTTCTAATGATGGATTCTAATTGATGATCCAATGGTTGGATCTTCGTCACTAATCACTCAAACATCCTTCTTTGCTATTGCCCTGTTCATGGCAGCCATGACACCTTGTTTTCTAATAGGTTTTTCATATGTTTCCCTCCATATTTTTTAGCAATTCTTGATTTTATAGTTATCTATACTCGACAAGGTTTCTAACGGTATATTATTGAGGCCTATTTGATGAGAGGAACATGGATTTCAAAGCATTGAAAATTGAGGGAGTTGCAGAGTGCAGAGATGCACATCCGAGAGAAGGGCAAAGAAGAGAAGAAATGTTGTTTGTCTTGCATTTTCATTCCAATCTTATAGAAGAAGTTTGGAACTTAATTGTCATTCCTAAATTTCTTGCAAATTCAAATTCAATTTTTGTGGAAATGTAACACCCGAGAATTCCCTAAATAAAATTTTTGAATCATCGATTTTTTGAAAATTCATTTGATTTTAAAATCGTGCTTTGTTTTAAAACCAAAACACACTTTACGTATTCGAAAATATTTTGAACCAATATGTTTCCATTTCGTGTCACATCTCGATCCAAAAACAAGCTCAAATGACCCAATTTACAAGCCCAAACTAAGCCAAAACCTAACCCAACATGTAGCCACTTTTGTTGACCAAAATTGAGATTCAAAATTGAAGAAAATTGCAAAGGAAATCTGAAAAGAAAGAGGCCAACCATCCAACCCCTCTACAATAGCTATATTGGATGGAGACCTATCCATCCATCCATTCCTATGTTGTCAAATAGCCCACACATCAATCTCCTAGCTTTTGGAAATTGTTTTAGGGGGGTTTTAACTTATTTATTATCTCATTTTGACCCCAATTGGCCTCTATAATTAAGTCTCATTGGCCATAAGAGTTTCTGCTAAAAACATAACACTTTTAACTCCATCTCTTGCATTTATAAGCTCCAAACTTGCATCATTCTCTTCTAGCAAAATCGATTTCAGCCTTGTAGGACTCTTGTGGATGTGAGCTCTCATCCAATACTTGGTAAGTAGGCCTTAGTCTTCTGATTTAAGTATGGTTTGTGTTATGATTCATAGGGCTTGACATAAACGCATATATATGGTTATAGGTGTCGATTCTAGACTTGGTTCAACCACATTTCGAATATAAGCGATAAGAGGTAAGATTTATAGCATATTCTCATCTCCATGAGCATGTGTTTCTAGCTTTCCATTGATTAATCGAGCATGCTTCACGTTGTTGAATACATGATGTTCTATGAGCATGAGAACTTGTGATTATTGTGCTATTTTCGCTATTCCAAGCTTAAAGTCTTGAATACGAATCAATCCGAAGCTTATTGAACCATCTTGAACAATATACCGTTGCTTGGGATTGATCTTAATTGTTGGACCATGGATTAAGAGGAGAAATGAGCTAAAATTTGATTAGAAACAAAGGATATGGACAAAATCGTACGTTTTGACGTTGAAACGATCTCTTGAAAATTTTTAGTACCAAAACCCGAAACGATATTTCATAAATGTTTTTACGTATTTAAGAACCTCAAAAATGTATTTTTGGATCAACAATTCAAGAAAAATCAAAAGACAAAAAATCGAATTTCAAACCCAAAAATTGGCGCTTCAGCGCGCATATGGGCACCCAAGCACGCAGAAATTACCGTTCACGGCGCCCAAGCCCCCAGCTTCAGGCCAAATTTTGTGTTTTGGCGCTCAAGCGTCCAGTTTCGGTCCAAAGTTTATGTCTTGAGTTTTAAAACCCTATTTCTTGATATCTTGAGTTCATATCCAATCATTTTAACGTAATACAAAGTTTTAAAACGTAATCTCCCTAGTCCATAGTCCAATTTTTGAAATGATTGATCGATTGAATACGTTTGGCCTATTTGAAATGCCATTTGTTAGTGTTGGCCATAAAACGTAATGCTTTGCCGGCTTATTGTGTATTGAATGTTTATTTTTTCTCTAACCCATACGAATGAATGAATGTGGGCCCTGAGAGCTTCTTAGGGATCAAACTTGGACAATATCGGATTGTCAACTAGGACCCTCGAAATCCCTGTTTGTCGGGTAGCTCGGATGAATTCTGGGGGTAGAATTTTGAAGAGCTATCCTACGCACGTACGTCGACTGTGCATTTCGAATGAATGAGCTCCTTCGGGAGTTGGAGGGATAAGGAGAAATGTTATGTTGAAGTTATAAGGGTGATAGACCTACCAAATAGCTTGTTTCTACCTATTGACTTAAATGGGATAACTGTTTCTGATATGTATATATGTATCTTTTAAATGTCTTGGCTTGTTATATATATCACATTCTTATCCTATCGTTTGTTATGCTCATGTTCTTTCAACTCTTATCTTTATTCGTATGCTATAAATTTTACTGGGTCAGTGGACTCATGACCCTATTTAACATGTAGGTTCCGGAAACGTGAATGAATGAATAATTGAAGCATGTAATAGATAGTATGGCTTATTTTGGTTTGACATCCCTACTTGTATCTTGGTTTAAATTTATCACTTTTGGACTTAGTTGGCATTTGGGATGGATATTATATTTTGAACTTATGATATATATAGAACGATGGATTTTGATGTTAGGTTAGATTTCTCTATGTATTCAAACTCTTGGTATGTAATAGTAAGTTATGGTTTTTAACATGAATCTATTGATGGTTTAACATGAATCTATTGTGTTATGAATTTCTGAATTGGATTAGATCGTATACAACGCGAGTGATGCACCTCGAGTCTTGGGTCCGCACATCCCCGGGATTTCGGGGGGCATCACAGGAAATGAAATTAAGGTTCATTTGTCATTTCCAAATTTCATGAAATGTGGCAACTAATTGTAGTCTCTAGCTTATAGTATAATGATGGTATAAGTTTTGTTCAAAATTGATTCCTCATTAAAAAATGAAATATCTTTGGCTCCAAAGTATGTATGTGTCGGCTATGTGTGTGTATATATATGTATATATTTTGATTTTATTTCTAGTATAATTTAGTGTGTAACATATGGTATAACAAATTCAGTTTTGGACTAAATCCTTGGCTACAAATTGGACTAAAAATCATTTCTTGAACCAAAATAATGTATACAGTAATTTTTGGTGTAAAATAAATCTCTTGAAAATAATAAAATCTTTTTAATTAGGTGAAAAATCTCAAATCGGTGAGAAATCAGTTACTGAATAGGGTTTTTCTCAAAAATGTTTTAAAACGTCTATCGATTGGAAATTGAGAGTTCAAAAATCATATTAGGGAAATATTTGTCTAAGAATTTAATTAGATAAATTTTCTCACTTTAAAATTAAATTAGGAAAAATTTTGGGTTGTCACATTCTCCCCTCCTTAAAAGAATCTGGTCCCCAAATTCATATTTTTACTCAAACAAGTGGGGTCTCCTACGTGTGAGACCCCAAACATTCCTCTCATTTAATTATTAAACCCTAGCGTTTGATCAATAAACGTTTAAAACGTTTTCGAGAGAAACTTTAATCGGTAACCGATTTCTCGTCAATTTAAGATTTTTCTCACAAATAAAAAAATTTATTTCATACCCTAAACTCATCCTAAATATTATTTTGGTCCAAAAATATTCATAAGTCTGTTTTGAAACCCTTAGTTTTAACATTTAAAACTTATCGCCGTTTAAAACAATTTTTATCGCTATTGTCCGAAAAATTTTAAAACGGTAAAATTACTTCGATTTAGCACTCGAAAATTTTATTTCAATCAAATGTGGGCCAAAAATATTATTTCTAACCCAAATCAATACACATTTGGCCCTAGAGCTGAGCCCAAAGATTTTATTTAATTTTAAAGTCCAAGTCCAACCATATTTTAAATTAAATAAAAAAATAAAATAAAATAAACTAAAATTCAGCCAAAATTTCGTGCACCCACCAATACACACACTAAGTGTGAAGACTCACCTTGGTAATCAATGCGAAGAGCCACCTTAGTGCCCAAGTCACTCACTTAGTCACCACTCTCATTTAATGT
>JACFYI010003464.1:8513-20539 GCA_014898755.1 Handroanthus guayacan | reverse complement strand
TAGGTGAATAAGTTGGAAGCTTGTTGGATGTAAATATGAGATTATGCTTTGTATGTTTGTTTACTGTAAATGATAGAGATGTCTGAGGATTTTTTAGAGTTTATGTTCATCTTGTGATTTCTAGATATCCTACTTAGTATGTGGGGAATTTCTTATATTCGGCTTGTTTAGTTTGACATTGTAATAGTATAGCTCCCGTTATGTATTATATGAACGTTGAGGCCTACGTATATAAGTTATATTGTGGAATTTGCTTAGTATATTGTTCCCTATTGTATGTTTATTGTTTCGATAGAGGTTCGCTTGCCCATAGGTGGTGTTTTCGGCCGGGGGGCGGCCGTCCCTGGATCCCGGGGCACTATACATGCTCACTCTCTTGAATGTGAATCCAATCCTAAGCTTATTGAACTATGTTGAACTATATACCATTGCTTGGGATTGATCTTGAATGTTGGACCATGGACTAGGAGGAGAAACGAGCTAAAAATTTGATTAGAAACAAAAGATATTAACAAAATCGTAGGATTGGATGTTGAAAACGATCTTCGAAAATTTTCAAAACCAAAATCCAAAACGATGTTATATAAATATTTTTACGTATATAAGAATCTCAAAAATGTATTTTTAGATAAAAAATTCAAAAGAAAATCAAAAGACGAAAAATTGGATTTTAACCCAAGAGTGAGTGCTTAAGCGCGCGCATCTGGAGCGCCCACTTTGGTGCGGAAATTATTGTTCACCGGCGCTTAAGCGCCAAGCTTGGGGCCAAATTTGGCGTTTTGGGCGCTCAAGCGCCTGTTTGAGCACCCAAGCGCCCAGTTTCGGTCCAAAATTAATATTTTGAGTTTTAAAATCCTATTTCTCAGTATCTTGAGTCCATATCCAATCAACTTAACGTTATACAAAGTTTCAAAACGTAAATCCACTAGTCTATGGTTGAATTTCCGAATCGAATGATTGATTGAATCCGTTTTAACCTATTGAAATGTTATTGATATTGTGGCCTTAGAACGTTAGCCTTGCCGGCTTCTTGAATGATTGATTTATTGTCTATTTCATTCTAAGCCATATGATTGATTGATTGGGGCCCATGTGGGGATTTCTTGGGTACCAAACTCGGGCAATATCGGACTGTGGACTAGGACCCTCGAGCCCCTAATTGTTGGGTAGTTCGGACGAATTCTGGAGGTAGAATTCTGAAGCACTACCCTAAGCACGTAGGTCGGCTGTGCTTCTTGATTGAATGATGCTCCTTCGGGAGTTGGAGGGATAAGAAGAAAAGTAAATGTTGAAGATATAAGGGTGATAGACCTACCAAAAGATTGTTTCAGCCTATGGACTTGAATGTGATACATATAAGTATATATATTGATTATCTTAAACGTTCTGATTGTTATCCGTATCACATTCTTGTATTGATTTTGATATGCTCATGTTCTTTGAAACTCTTACTCTCTTCTGCTTGCTATAAATTTTACTGGGTCAGTGGACTCATGACCCTATTTAACATGTAGGTTCCGAGAACGTGAATGATTGAACGATTGAAGCTTGTAATAGATAGCATGACTTATTTTGGTTTTGACATCCCTATTTGTATCTTGATTTGAATTGCCACTTTTGGACTTAGTTAGCAATTGGGATGAACAATATGCTTTGAACTTATCACATGTATAGGATGATGGACTGTAATATTTAGATCGATTGCCTTATGTACTTGAACTCTTGGATTGTAATAGTAAGCTATGGCACTTAGTTTGAATCTATTGATGGTTTTATGTAAGTTAGCTTGAATGATTGTGTTATGAATTTCTGTATTGGATTAGATCGTATAGAACGCGAGTGATGCACATCGGGTCTTGGGTCCGCACATCCTCGGGATTTCGGGGGGCGTCACAACTAGAGCCTAGCATAGAAAGAAATCCCTTAAGTTCACATAATTCTTAACAAATAAACTCACTAAAACACAACTCAATCTTACCTAAACTTGTTGATTTGAGGGTAAGAGAGATCCCTAGTTATTTCTCTTAAGTTTATGTGGAGTGAAATGGGGTAAAAGTGGGAAAATTTTCTTGTATTTCTTCCTTCTTCTTCTTTTCAGTTTTGGGGCTGAAATTGCAGAGGTTTATGGTGTTTTTTTTTCTCTTCTTTTCATTATGTGTATACATCCTAATGTATATACATGTATGTATTTTTGTATAGTATAAAACATGGCATTTAATGAAAGCCATGATGGTGTTGGGAGTGAGCTAAGCCATGAGCTCAGTGGGATGTTCTAGTGGCTTAATTCAACATATTACTTTATCTCATTTTCTATCACATAGTAAGTGTGTGCATGTGTGTGTTCAGCTGAGCTTATATCTCCTGTTTATTTCTATTTTTTTTCAAAAATTAAAAATTAGGCTTAGTTTGTGGGCTAAAAAAATAACAATGTATTGGGCTCAATTTCTTGGTCCATGGGCTTGGTTTTGGGTTAAAAATGTCATATTTGGATCATATTTAATTAAAATAATATTTTTGGTTGCTAAATCGAAATAATTTTGCCGTTTTGAAGTCTTTCGGACAATAGCGATAAAAATCATTTAAAACGGCGCTATATTTTGAAATTCATGAAACTTAGGGGAGAAATTGAAAATTCAAGAATCTTTTGGCCTAAAATTTTATTTTTGAAGTTAATGGTATGGTCTTGGTAAGTTTTGGTCGAAAGAAAAATTTTTAAGATGATTTTTTCTTTTACCAAGAATTTGTAGTCGTAAAATGAAATATTTTTAAAACTGAGGATCTAAAAATATATAGTTATGGGAGTTCTTGGGGCAAAATAATAATTTCAATAACTTTCAAATATAAAATAAATTCTTTGGAAATAATAAAATATTTTTAATTATGAGAAAAATCTCGAATCGGCAAAAAATTAATTACCGATTAGAATTTTCTCAAAACGTTTCAAAATGTTTATTGATTAAATACAAGGGTTTAAAAATTAAATTATGAAAATTTTCGAGGTCTCACATTCTCTCCCCCTTAAAAGAATTTGGTCCCCAGATTCATATCATTATTCTACGAGATGCGGAGATTCTATCGTACCTTACTAGGGTCGGTTCTGCATTCTAGAACTAACAGATTTCTTTCTCTGTTTCCTAAGGCTGTCCTTAGCGACATGTTGGAAGTTGTCACATATAGGGCACTTTCCTTGCTTTTTCCAGCACCGATCTTTCGAATTATTGGTACTATCACAAAATCCGCAACTTCTTCTTTTTGTATTATGGGGTTCTTACCTTTGTCAGTCACTGCTTGGATTCCGACCAGAATTTTTGGTTTCTTTTTTCCTCCTTGATCAAAATTCTCCGACCGCTTCTCTTTTCTCCTTTCTTTAGTTTTTCGAATTTTTGGAAATTCTACTTGCAATTCCATTGTCATCTCTACTGCACTATCATAGTTTGGAGGACGATCAATAATTAAGGATCGCCTTAATTTGGGCCTAAGGCCTTCGATGAATCTTTTCCTCCGCCTCTCTTTATTCGCAAGAATGTGCAGTGCATATTAGATTAGCCGATTGAATTTAGTCTCATCTTTGATTACGGTAAATGTCCCTTGAGTCAGAATCATAAATTCCTCTTCTTTCTTATCTTTAATCATTTGAGGGAGATATTTTCTCAAAAATTCGGTCCTGAACTCCTTCCATGTTCCTTCAACTTCTTCTCTTTTTCATTTTCTTTCAATTACTCGCCACCAATGGTGAGCTGCTTCCTCAAAGAGGAAGGTGGCGTATTTCACTTTTTGTGGTTCTGAATAATTTAATACTAGAAAAATGTTCTCGATCTCTATCAGCCAGGATTCTGCTTTTTGGTCATCTAGTACTCTTTTGAACTTAGGTGGGTTAAATCTTAGAAATCGTGTTAACATCTTATTCACTGAATCCTCTCCATGCCCTTGATTTACTTGTTGTTGTTCTTGCTGCAATAAAATGAAGAACCGTTCTATTGTAGACTCGTTTCTCTGAGATGCCTGTTGGTGGTGTTCCTTGTTTGTTATTTTGTCACCTGATGCCATTTGTCTGGAATTTATAATAATGGATTTATTAATATCTTATAGCATTTTCATCATATTCTAGAGTACTAAAGTAGCAATCATCAAGATTCAAATCAGGTCGTATTATAAAAATTTACTATAATCATCTTATATTTTACATTCCAAGGCAAAGTTTATAACAACGGAAGTTATTACCATCAACCCATCATCAAATTTCACGGTTTTATTTTCGTCCAACTAAAGCATCATCTTATTATCACTGTTTTAATCTACATACATCCATATTCACTACAATCTCTAATTATTACATAGGTCTAGACTTTATGTTGCAGGTATCTTATTATATCCTACTGTAGTTGCTTCTGTTTTCCCAAGACTAGTGTATTGCGGTGCTTTGGACAATCTTTTATCCGGTGCTGGGGGCTTCCACAAATTAAGCACCTTCCTAATTTCCTCCAACACTTATCCTCGGTGTGGGAGGTGCACCCAGAAATTGCAACTTTACTTTTTGGCAGTCACGGGAGTCTTACCTTTATTGACTACCGCTGGATCTGATTTTCCAGTTCCCATTTTTGGTTTCTTCTTATGTGGTCCTCTCTTCTTTCTTTTCTTCTTATTTGCTTGATTATGTATAACGCACTGGGTTTGATTATTGTTTTTATCCTTGTTTTCCATCACCATAGAGGTTCCTTGACTTAAACTTATAAGTTTCCTTTCCTTTATATCTCTAACTACTTGAGGAATAAATTTACTTAAGAATTTCTTCTTGAATTCTTTCCAAGTTCTCTCCTCTTCAGATTTTTCCCAACATTGTGCTATTATTCGCCACCACTAATGTGCTGCTTCTTCTAAGAGAAAAGTAGCGTACTTTATTTGCTACTCTTCTGAATAGCTTAACACCCGAAAGATTCTCTCCATTTCACCTATACAGGGTTCCATCATTTTATTATTAGTCTCACTCTTGAACCCAAGCGGGTTAAATTCCAAAATTCCTGCAAGCAACTTATTCTCCTAATTTCCTTCATTCTTACATTCTTGACTTACTTGCTCTTGGCAATAGTCCTTAAATTGTTGCCACATAATAAAGAGTTGCTCGATTGTATGTTCATTCTATATAGATGATGTCGGTTCTTTGGTTTTGTTACTCGGTATAAATTCTTCTTGTTGTGATTTATCGTATTTTCTAGATGTTCCCTCATCAGATGCGCTTCCTCTTGCTGCCATGATTTCCTAAAATTGGCAAACAAGTTTTCTTAGTATTACTCTGAAGATTTTCTTATTTAGCTATAAGAATTAGAATATGACACTAAAGATACCAAAGACCCCTTTTTTTTCCTTACTTGAGTAAGCTCACCATATTCTTGATAAATAATCTTAAAGATTAATCAATGATTCTCGACTATCTCAGTAATCTAGAATTGAATGAATACCGTATAAATATAACGGTTCACAAATTAGTAGGCCTCCAATTGTAACCCGATACATTTAAGCGTTACTCATTATTCCAAATGATCATAACTTAATTTGGCCCAAACCTACGATATAAATCCAAAAAGAATTCTTATCCCAAGGATCTAATTCTGGCGTACCTTGGGTTCTTACCCAAAGAAATGCAGAGCTCTGATACCACCGGTAACGCCCCGGGTTCTAGTGCACTTCCGCCCTAGTCACAGGGACATTACTCACATTCATGGGTACTAAATTAAATATTAAAATCAACATGAATACAATTATACAATAACTAAAATCAGAATTGAAAATTTTCATAGTAATTCATTTGCATAAGTGCCAAATTTCATCTTAATTTACAAATCCAAAATTTTCTAAAATTACAAGAAATAACCAGCTATAGTACATGCTAGAAACTTACAATATCTTTCTTACTAATATACAAAAATCTCTCCATTAACAAAATACGAATATCAAAACTAGACGTGTAGAAACGTTCCAATCTAAGCTCTCATGTCAATAGTCGCATTATTCCTCAAATTTATTCACCTACACATGGTAGAAAATTTAAATAAGTCGAGAGATTTAGTAAAAATCATAACGGGAAATCAAGGATTAGGATTTGAGAAATTAATGAAAGATATCGAGTTAATGGTTGACATTCATATCAAAGGAAATAATTCAATCTAATGCAAATATGAGCTTAGAGAAATCAAACCATATCATGAATGTCAAAATCAATTAAGCTGAACTAGTCTTTGGTGGATCTGTCACCCTTGTAACTCCACATTCATTCAATTATACCTTTATGCCTCCCGTCTCTTCCTCAAATGGCCGTTCAAAGGGGAGCAATCCAAGTAAATAATTTAGGCACGATCGACCGTGTGCCGGGAGTAGTTGTCCAGAAGCTTACCTCTAAGCCCCCTTCCAAGCTACTCAAACGATAGGGAAGTCCCGGAGGTTAGGTCGACACTCCGTTAACGCCCAACCGGTCCCCCCGAGATTCCCAAGGCCCAATAATCAATCAATAAGGTTTTCATTTCTGGAGCATTCAAGAAATCATAAAATGACTCAACAAGCTTTTCAACGGTGGTTTTATATTGAAAATCCGACAAGTAAAACTTTAGTTATAAATTTTTAAAGTTGATATAAGAATCTGCCAAATCTCCAAAACAACTGGACATGTTTGAGTTTATAAAATATTCTAGGTTGATTCCTTCATGGATTTCAAAGTTTCTTGAGCCTATTATTATCTACACTTAACAAGGTTTCTAACCTATATTTTTGGGTTCGATTTGGTGAAGAAATGAGTGGTTTCCAATGAGTTGAAGTTAGGGAAGGTGTTAGGAGAAGATCCAGTGTATCTCTTGATACCCGGAAAAACTGACAAGTTTGAATCAAATGGTGTTTTTGGGCTTTTTCCTTCACGAATTCTAGTGATTGTTGATTCTAATGATAAATACACTCAATGCAATTTCAAATGGTACAAATTTTGGATTTTTGTGGGTAGGTAGAAGTTTGGTTATGAATTTTTGAAGTTGGGGTTAAGATAGAAGCATCCTCGGTTTTGGTCGAAAGGGTAGGTTTGATTCAAATGCATTTTCCTACCTCTGTCCTCCATCTAGACTCGAAGACGGTTCTAATGGTGTCTTATATGAAATTTTTGGACTAGTAGAAGGGGTGTTTTCGATTTTTCTAAGTGAGGTGAATGTTCTGCCTTTTCTACCTGAGAACAGCCCAAGTTTTCAAAAGTTCATTAATTTTGGGAAATCACTTAACCACTAAATCTAAGTGATGATCTACTACAATACTTATAACCCTAAGGTTAGGTTCATGGTTCTCTAAGCCCAAGTCAAGTTTTGCTCCAACAACAATATCAAAAATCATATGAGAATAGTCAATCAATTCATCACAACATGCCATAACCAATTTAAGGCCAAAGCAATCATTCTCATAGCAAGAACATCAATCCATGAATCAAGAAAAATGGAACCATGATCTGAAGATTAAGAACAAGAGAGTGGAATGTTATGATTTTTACCTTTTGTTGTGGTTTAGCTTGAGGATTTCAACTATCTACCTCAAATAGTCCACTAGAGCTTAGCATAGAAAGAAATCCCTTAAGTTCACATAATTCGTAACAAATCAACTCACTAAAACACAACTCAATCTTACCTAAACTTGTTGATTTGAGGGTAAGAGAGATCCCTAGTTATTTCCCTTAAGTTTATGTGGAGTGAAATGGGGTAAAAGTAGGAAAAACTTCTTGTATTTCTTCCTTCTTCTTCTTTTCGGTTTTGGGGCTGAAATTGCAGAGGTTTGTGGTGTTTTTTCTCTCTTCTTTTCCTTATGTATATACATCCTAATGTACATACATATATGTATTTTCGTATAGTATAAAACATGACATTTAATAAAAGCCATAATGGTGTTGGGAGTGAGCTAAGCCATGAGCTCAATGGGATGTTCTAGTGACTTAATTCAACATATGGCTTTATCTCATTTTCTATCACATAGTAAGTGTGTGCATGTGTGCATTCTGCTAAGCTTATATCTCCTTTTTATTTTTATTTTTTTTCAAAAATAAAAAATTGGGCTTAGTTTGTGGGCTAAAAAAATAACAATGTATTGGGCTCAATTCCTTGGATCCATGGGCTTGGTTTTGGATTAAAAATATCATATTTGGGCCATATTTAATTGAAATAATATTTTTAGTTGCTAAATCGAAATAATTTTGTCGTTTTAAAGTCTTTCGGATAATAGTTATGAAAATCGTTTAAAACGGCACTATATTTTGAAATTCATGAAACTTAGGGGAGAAATTGAAAATTCAAGAATCTTTTGCCCTGAAATATTATTTTTGAAGTTAATGGTGTGGTCTTGGTAAGTTTTGGTTGAAAGAAAAATTTTTAAGACAAGTTTTTCTTTTACCAAGAATTTGTAGCCGTAAAATGAAATATTTTTAAAATTGAGGATCTAACAATATATAGTTATGGGAGTTCTTGGGGTAAAATAATAATTTCAATAACTTTCGAATATAAAATAAATTCTTTGAAAATAATAAAATATTTTTAATTGTGAGAAAAATCTCGAATCGGCGAAAAATTAATTACCGATTAGAATTTTCTCAAAACATTTCAAAACGTTTATTGATTAAACACAGAGTTTAAAAATTAAATTAAGAAAATTTTCGGGGTCTCACAAAAACCCTCTAGTCCTTAGTTGAAATTTTGAAATGATCGAATGATACATTTGGCCTTGTTTGATACATTATTTGAAATTGATGGCCAATCAATGTTGTGCCGTAATGGGTTTATTGAATAATCGAATGTTCCCTTTTGTTTCAAGCCTGAATGAATGAACAAATGTGGGCCCTAGGGGTTTCCTTGGGGACTGAACTTAGGCAATGTCGAATTATCAATTAGGACCCTCGAAAATTCCTGGATATTGGATTGTTCAGATGGATTCTGGAGGTAGAATCCTGAAGAGCTATTCTGAGCCCATAGGTCGGCTGTGCTCTCTGAATGAATAATGCTCCTTCGAGAGTTAGAGGGATAAGGATGAAATGTATATATTGAAGTTATAAGGGTGATAGACCTACCAAATTGTTTGGTTCAGCCTACTGACTCGAATGTGATAATTATTTTGGATATTTGTCTGATTTTGAACGTTCTGATTATTTTTGAATTTGTTATCAAAGATCACATTCTTGTCTCATTGAAATATGCTCATTTATTTGAATTCCGTAATCTTGTTTTCGGCTATAAGTTTTCGTGGGTCAGTGGACTCATGACTCTATATCATCTTGTAAGTTCATAAGACATGACGATTGAATGAAGCACAAGATAGAATGTTAATGTTTATTTTTGGAATTGTACTCATTGATGTATTATGGGATCAATCTTTTGCTTTTGGACTTATGAACTCAAGGAATGTATAGGTTAACGGATTGTAATTAAGTTAGGTGCTTTATCTATGTTGAAACATTTTGGCATGTAATGATATTTCTTTTCTATTGGAAATTTTAGTTTGAACTGTTAAGATATTAGATCTGAATCGATTTTAGACTGTATTCAATCGCAACCCCGGGGCCCACTTTTCTAATATTTCAGAGGGTCCTATGAATTGGGGAGTTAATTTTCTATTTTTCCCATTCTTCTTATTCGTTTTTGTGGCGCGATTTTCGAAAATACTTGATCTCCCACTGGAAACTCCACATCTTTTCGTCCCCTAATCGCATAACTCCTCCGATGATTTTGAGCTATTTTCATGTTTTGCTTAATAAATTGCACCTTCTCAATCGTATCTTGTCTAAGTTCTGACCTTAAACTTTTTGGTTTATTTTTAGCCGCACTCTTAATTTCATCTAAATCCCAGTGGAATGGAGATCAACACTTTCTGCCATAGAGTGCCTTATATGATGCCATTTGGATGGAAGCTTGATAACTATTGTCGTATGCAAATTCTATCAGAGATAAATGCTTATTCTAGCTTCCATGAAAGTTCAAAACACATACATGTAACATATCTTCCAATATCTAAATTATTCTTTCAGACTGGCCATCGGTTTGGAGATGAGCTGCCGTACTGAATTATAATTTAGTTCCCAAATGTTTTGGAAACTTTTCCAAAGTCATGAAGTGAACTTTTGATCACGATCAGACACTATACTTTGTAGAATTCCGTGCGGTCTGACAATTTCTTTAATATAAATTCTGCTAGTTTTCCCACATTATATTGAGTTCAAATTGGCAGGAAGTGAGCGACTTAGTGAGTCCATCCGCTACAACCTAAGTTGTGATGCCCCCGAAATCCCAGGGATGTGTGGACCCGAGATTTGAGGTGCATTACTCGCATTCTATACGATTTAGATCTGATTCAGAAATTCATAACATAATCATTCAAGCTAACATACATAAAACCAGCAATAGATTCAAACTAAGTACCATAACATACTATTACATTCCAAAAGTTCCAAATACAATGAGCGATCTAACCTATCAATACAATCCAACTTTTTATACATTTTGTAAGTCCAAAACATAATGTCCATCCAAATACAAACTAAGTTCAAAAGCGAGAAACTAAGCCTGAAATACATTAGCAATTACAAATTTCAAATTTAGGTATGCAACCTATCAAGCTCTAAACGATCATTTATTCAAAGCTCAAGAACCTACATGTTAAATAGGGTCATGGGTCCACTGAGTAAAACTTATAGTATGAAACAAGAAACAAGAGTTTGAAGAAAAGTGAGCATATTACTAACAATACAGGAATGTGATACGGAAAACAATTCAAGTCAATCAAGACAACCAATATACATATATACATATCTGAAACATTTATCACATTCAAGTCAATAGGCTGAAACAAGCTATTTGGTAGGTCTATCACCTTTATATCTTCAATATAAACATTTCACCTTATCGCTCCAACTCCTGAAGGAGCTCAATCAATCAAAAAGCACAGCCGACGTATGTGCTTAAGGTAGTGCTTCAGAATTCTACCTCCAGAATTCATCCAAACTACCTGATAATTAGGGATTTCGAGGGTCCTATTCAATAATCCGATATTGCCCAGGTTCAGTCCCCAAGAAACTATCCAGGGCCCACATTCAATCAATCAATCATATAGCTTAGAAACGAAATGAACATTCAATAGATTAATAAGCCGGCAAGGCATAACGTTTATGGCCAACAATATCAAATAACATTTCAAATAGGCCCAATGTATTCAATCAAGCAATCATTTCGGAAATTAGATTATGGTCTAGAGGGATTTCATTTTAAAACTTTGTATTATGTTGGAAAGATCGGATATGGACTTTAAGTGACATAACATAAGGTTTGAAAACAAGAAAAATCAAATTGGGATCGAAAATGGGCGCTTGGGCGCTCAAACGGGTGCCTGAGCACCCAAAACATGAAATTGGCCAGAGGCTAGGCGCTTAAGCGCCCAAGCCACTAGAATGTTTGGGCTTCTTTGCCGAGAGCCAGCGCTTGGGCGCCCAACTTGCGCGCTCAAGCGCTGACCCTCGGGTGAAAATGCGATTCTTGGTCTTCTGTTTCTCTTAGAATTTTTGATCCTATATTTTTGAGGTTCTGATATACATAAAAACATTTACAAAACGTCATTTCGGATTTTGGTTTTGAAATTTTTTGAAAGATTGTTTTAACGTCGAAATGTACGGTTTTATCCATATCTCTTGTTTCAATTGAAATTTTTAGTCCATTACTCCTCTTAGTCTGCGGCCCATCATTCAAGTTCAGTCCCACGCATTGGTATAAGAGTTAAGGACGAATCATTTAACACGGGATTTACTTATTCAAGAGCTGAGCATAGACTGGCAAAGATGACAAAACAGCAACATACATTCTCATGCTCAACATATCAGTGGATATCAAATTCTCAATGACTCAAACATGCTCGATTCATGAAAGGAATGCTGAAAAATACATGCTCATGAGGAGTGGAAGCCATAAGTCTTGCCTCTAGTAGCAAATCTTGTTTAAGCAATGATCCAATCTTAGTCTTAAATACCTACATTC
>JACFYI010003463.1:75299-88100 GCA_014898755.1 Handroanthus guayacan | reverse complement strand
ATGTCTTGATCTTAAACTCTCCAAGTCACAGAATCCTTGACACGAGGGCATCTTTAATTTAGATAGACTTGCACTAACGATACGTACTTAGTGGGTAATTGTTAGAAGAACAAATTTATTGAGAGACCCAATATAGAGAATTCCATGAAATAGCCATAGTGGCATTCGGTGATAGATTATTCTCTATCTAACAATAGTGCATATAATTAGTTCTTAGACTTGAGGAACCATGGTAACCTTATGGTGGGTCCTTATTCTGTGATGTGCGTCTCGATCACTAATTAGCGAATCATATGAGATGTACATTGGGTGCATGCTATCTACGCATAGAGGTTTGTGAGTTTCAAGAAAGGATATGTTTTCTCGTCTTGATGAACGAGTATATCTCCTATGTTTTCTATGATGATTCGATTCAAGAAAATCCTCGCACAAGGTGGTGTGTCGATTTGAAAATGAGTTTCCAAAGTCAAGGACACAAACGAATCAATCATTAAGAATAGATGCATAGTTATTGGGTTACTAGGGACGCCGAAAATATCTTAACCCTAGGCCACAATTGGGAGATGGAAAACGGAGGGACTATATTTGCACGGCACACGTAAGTAGATGAGATTTGCACCACAATTAATTCACCAATAAATAGGGCTCCATATGCTTGTGGTTAGACATCGACTATGAAAATTGGGTACCATAAAATTAATAGAAATTAATTCTATAGATGATTAATTAAATAGTTCAATTAATCAAAAATCGTAAAGAATTACGAGCCCATGTCTAATTAATTGATGAACCTAATGGATCACACACCTTCCTCGATTTAGACACGGTATGAATCTAAGTGGATATTCTCTAATTAGATTAGAAAACAACGTTTAAATTAGATTTAGACAAATAAAGAGAGATTTTAACTAAAAGTTATAATGTTTGACCAAAGTCAAAATTGGTCTTCTTGAATGGATTAATTTGAAGAGTTAAATTATTCTAATTGAATTAATGGTTAATTTGATTCAATTAATTTCAATAGTTAAATTAATTGATTCAAGAAGATAATTTAGATGCAGAGGAAAAATAAAATAGGTATTTAAAGTTAATTAGAATATATTGTTAATTAAAATCCCACATAGATTGCAACTTAGATGCCATGTAAGCTAAGATATTTTGAAGAGAAGAATCTAGATTCTTCCCTCCAAAACCACCTTGCCAACTAAGCATCCAAGTTAACAAGGATCACACTTTAAATACCATGTGATAACCACCTCACACATTACACACACAATTCGGCCATCTCTCTATTTTGAGATCTAATTGCTGAAAATTTTTCCCTCCAAGTTTTCTCTCTTCATCTTTTAAATTGTCTCTTAAATTCATACTTAGATCTAGTCTCTAACTATAAATCTTAAGTGATAATCAAAGAGGAAGAGTGGATCTTCCATTAGAGGTGCAAATCTACTTAAGATCGAAGATCAAAAGTTTGTTAATATCACCTCACCTCAACGACATTGAAGCATTGGTAGAGGAAGTTTTCAATTCTTCATCAATCTTTGGGAGATTTGAAGATCTAATTGAAGAATTGGATTGAGTACATCAAGAGTTGGTGAAAATCAAACCATTGGAGAAGATCAAGCGTCTGATCAAGGAAGAAAACAAATTTTCGGTCTTCTTAGAGAAGTGTTCGGCCTTGCTTAGATTGAAGCATCAAAGGTTGGTTTCCTCTTTTCTAATCTAAATTCTAGGCTCATTTAAGAATCCTTTGAAGATTTATACATTAATTCATAGTGATGAATTATTATTTCTGATGCGTTTTGGCCTAATCTTTACTTTCACGACAAAGGGTTCATGTCATGATCACATAAACTAGCATCAACAAGTGCATCAAATGCAACATGAGGACATCAAGAACTTGTTCATAGCATTTGATCAATTGAGTTTTCTGGAAAGTCATGTGCACTGTCCTCTCGATTTGGTCCTTTTTCATGCCTCATACAACTTTGTTTTTGGAGTTCCTTGATTTTGTGGATCATCTTCTATATGTTGAGAACCTATAGTTTAAATTTGATGATTTTTGGAGTCAAGAAAATTTTTCAAAAAATTTTTGAATGTGCATTGTCAATCGAACCCGAGAGCAGGTTACACGTGCACTGACCTCTTGGTAATTGAATTATTTCGTGCTCTATTGATGTTGTTTTTGTACTCCTTAATTTTCTGAGTCATCTACAATGAGTTGGAAACCTTTTGCTCAAATTTGGTAATTTCTGAAGTTAAGGAGAATTTATTAGAATTTTTGGATTGGGGTGTCTATTTTTGAATCTGCCACTTAAAATTTTAATGATGTTTTGATCCACTTTTTGATTTAATTTGATCTCATATAGTGCTTTAAATCATCTCCAAGGTGTTGGTGGATTTTATAAACCCTTAGGTGATTTAAAACTAAATTTAATTTCACATTTAATTAATGATTTATATTGAACAATTTCCATTGGTAAATCGGTGGCATATGATGTACTAGTTAGCCCTTTCATTACATGTCCATGTGATAAATGTTTAATTAATTATTGTTTATTTAATTTCAAACATTTACGTGATGGATGTTTGACGTTGAATGAATGTATAGGATGATTATAAGCCTCATTAAAATGGTTTTAATGAATTGATTTATTGATTGGGTTTATAATTTAGTGGGGCTCGCATGCCTCCTTTCCACATTGTAATGAGAGTAGATTTAAGATGGTGATGTTTTCTTTTTCTTTTGATTGAAGGTCATGTGTGCATGGTATATCTTGTAATCAAGAAGAAGAAGATGAAGGAGTTCAAGACATAAAGGCCATGTATGCATGGTGATGCATATTAATAGATATGATCTATTTATTTAATTACTCACCTAAATCACTAAGTAATGAACTAATGACTCTAAGTACATTATTTGATCAAGACTCATAATCATCTACCCTAGGAGCATGCCAGGTTGTTTCATTTTCTTATTTATGATTATTATCCATGTGATGTATGGTGATGCATGCTTAGGATAAATAACCTGAATGAGAGTAAATAAAATATTGATAAGGTCTTGGCAATTTCTCGAAAATCCTCACTTAGAAAGTTTAAATATTTTTTGCAAGAAAAATTATATTAAGTTATAATGGACAAATTAAATTAGATTTAATGTTTCATGCCTTCCCCCAATAAGTAAGCGACATGAGATGCTACTGGGTGGACACGTTGGCTGCGTCTCGTAGGACATGTCTACTTAGAAACTATGGCCGCTACGTTAAGCATGTGATGCTCTTTTAATTAGTTCGATTATAGAATTGGCTACGTCTCGTGGGATGACCATAATTGAGTTAATGGTAAAGAATGATTGGTGGGCCAAACTTAACATAAAAAAGATAGATGACTATGTCTCGTGGGTCTAAGAATAATTTCTAAGGACCCTAAAACTCACTAGGAAATATGATTTCCCGAATTTTATGAGAAGACATAAAATTTGAAAAAAATAGTAGGAGGTAACTCATGATATAGGACCATATTATATTGAATAATATTGCATAAATAAATGCTTATATTTTCTTCGCATTTGTAGATTTTTGAAATCGCCAAATACAAGTGGCTAAAAATCCACTCTCTGTCATTTTGGAAACTAATAAGCTCACTCGTCTCAACTATAGTGATTGGCGTAGAAATTTAAAAATTGTACTTGATTTCAAAAAGAGGGCTATGCTTTGACTCAAAGTGCCCCCGATATTATCCCTGATGATGTAATGAAGGACATGCGGAAAACCGTCAATCGTTGGCGGGAAGATGATCTTCAAACCTGATGTCTAATGTTGGTATCAATATCAAGTGAGCTTCAAAAGTCTCACGAACACATGAGACATGCTAGTGAGATTCACACGCACTTGGAAGAGTTATACTCGATGCAAACTCGTTATGAACGATTTAACACCTCCAAGGAATTTTTTAGGACTCACATAGTTGAAGGATCAAGAGTTCACGAGCATGGTTTAAAAATGATTTCTTTGATTGAAAAGCTCGGAAAACTTGATGTTGTTGTGGATAATGATCTTTATATATACTTAATTCTTCAATCATTGCCAAGCTCATTTGACCAATTCGTCATGAATTTCAACATGAGTAAACTCAAAGTGATGGATAAAAATAAGACGGTATTGATTGCTTTAACTTCAAAGGCCTGTAAGAGCAAGACGGGGAAGAAGAAGAAGAGTTTTTCCTTCGAAGAAGAAGAAGAGTTTTTCTTCTAAAGGACAACAAGCTACTAAACCATCGGGTGGAATCAAGAAGAAAGCTAATACTAAAGAGGACAAATGCTTTTATTGTGGTGAGATTGGGTATTGGAAGAGGAACTATAAGAAGTATTTGGCTTCTTTGAAAAATCATATGTTCTTTGTTGAAGTTAATCTTTCGATTAACAGTGACACATGGATAGTTGATACCGCATGTGATTCTTACCTTTGCAAATTGTTATAGGGGGTATAGAGGGCCAAAAAGCTAAGTGAAAGGGATGTGATCTTTAGGATGAGAAATGGTGCAAGAGTTGATGCCAAGGCCTTAGGCCTAGTTTCTTTAGCTTGTAATAATCAAAAGTTAGAATTGAATAATTATCTCATTGTACCGTCTTTGTCAAAGAACATCATTTCAATCCCCATCTTGGATAAAGAAAATTATGAATTTTCTTCTAAGAATAAAAAGTGTTTTCTTTCTAAAGATGGTTCTTTAATTGCTATCAGTGTACTAACAAATGGGCTTTACACCTTAAATTCTAATTTCACATTATTACAAATTCAACAAGAGAACAAAAGAAAGATAAATGACCATAATCAAGTATACTTGTGGCATGCTAGACTTGGACATATTTTCAAAAACAGGATAAGTAGGTTGGTTGACTCAAAGTCGTTTTCTATAAGTAACATTGAGGAGTTACTGACTTGCAAATCTCATTTAAAGGAAAAAATGACTAAATCACCATTTGTTGGACAACTAGAGCGTGCCATAAGCCGTTAGAACTTGTTTATATGGAAGTATGTGGGCTACTAAAAGGGAGTGCTCGAGGTGGCTATAATTATGTTATTATATTTACTGACAGTTATACACATTTTGGACAGGGGTTTCTTATGAAAAACAAGTCCAAAACTTTTGAAATGTTCAAGGTATATAAGAATGAAGTAAAGAAACAACTCGAACTAAGTACAAAGACTCTTTGATCTGATAGAGGAGGTGAATATTTAAATGATGAGTTTCTTGGTTATCTAGAAGAGAATGAGATTCTCTCACAGTAGATTCCTTCCGCTACACCATAGTTGAATAGTGTGGTAGAACGTAAAAATCGCACCTTGTTAGACATTGTATGATCTATAATGAGTTTCATGGACTTCCATATTTCATTTTGGGGTTATGCCCTCGAAACGGCGACAAAGTTACTTAACATAGCACTTTCACAGTTGGTGCCCAAAACGCCACATGAGATGTGGTATAATAAAGCACCCTTGTATTCTTATTTAAAGGTATGGGGTTCTCCTGCTTATGTCAAAATACAAGTGGGAGAAAAGTTAGATGCTAGATCCACCTTATGCAAATTTGTAGGTTACCTCAAAGAGTCTGCAGGTTATCACTTTTATAATCCTGCGGAACAAAAGGTGTTTATTTTGAAAAACGCAACCTTTTTAAGGAAAGAGTTTCTAATAGATAGAAAAGGCGAAATAGTGAAATTTGATAAAGTTCTCAATCAAGAAGAAAATTCACAACCAATAAAAGCAAATGATCCTCAAAACACACAATTTGCGAAAAGGTCTGACCGAATCAAGAGAGAGCCCGAACGATTCGGACTTCTTCATGAGACTGGTCAATCGGATAGTGATCTAAAGACCTGTGAGGAAGCCATGTCGAACATGGATTTTAGACATTGGCAACAGGCTATGTAATCCGAAATGGACTCCATGTACTCTAATAAGGTATGGATATTAGTTTATCCACCATAAGGTATAGTACCCATTGGATGCAAATGGATCGTTAAGCGAAATTTGAAAGTTTATGGAGACGTTGTGACCTATAAGGCAAAGTTGGTAGCTAAAGGATATACCCAATAGTCGGGTACATACTTTAAGGAAACCTTCTTGCAGTCGTAATGCCTAAATTCATTAGAATTTTGCTTGCCATAGCTGCATATTATGACTATGAGATATAACAAATGAATGTGAAAATCTCCTTTCTTAATGGTAACCTTGGTAAAGAAATTCATATTGAACAAGCAGAAGGCTTCACATCCAGTGGGAGCAAGCAAAAGGTTTGCAAGCTCCAAACGTCGATTTATGAACTTGAGCAAACATCTCGAAGTTAGAACATATGTTTTGATGAGATAGTCAAAGGGTTTGGCTTCATACAAAATGTGTATCAACCTTGTGTGTATAAAAAGAGTAGTAGGAGGACGGTACAGTTTTTAGTGTTTTATGTCGATGACATCCTACTTATTGGGAATGAGGTGGGAGCTTTAGAGTACACTAAAGTATGATTGTCTACACAATTCTCCATGAAAGATATAGGAGATGCATCTTTTGTATTGGCATACGGATTTATAAAGATAGATCAAAAAAATTACCAGAGCTCTCCAAAGTCCATACATAGATAAAATACTAAAGAGATTTAGTATGGAAAAATCCAAGAGGGAATTCCTTCATATGAGACATGGATTACATCCTTCTAAGTCTATAGCTCCAAAGATGGAAGAAGAGAGACGTAGGATATCTGACATACCTTATGCCTCTACTATAGGAAGTATAATGTATGCAATGCTATGTACGAGACCAGATATAGCGTATGCTCCAAGTGTTACGAGCCGCTTTCAATCTAACCCCAGTGAGAGTCACTAGAGTGCCGTAAAAATAATTCTTAAGTACTTAAGAATAACTAAGGAATTGTTTCTTGTTTACGGTAGTGGAGAATTAAAACTGGAAGGGTGTTCAGATTCTAGTTCCCAGTCCGGTATAGATGACAATAAATCCATTTCTAGATTTATATTCTGTCTTAATTGCAGTGTGGTAAGTTGGAAAAGTTCCAAACAAGATACCACAGCCAACTCAACCACTGGAGCAAAATATATAGCAGTATCAGATGCTGCAAAAGAGGGTGTTTGGATCAAAAACTTCATCCAAGAGTTAGACGTAGTTCCTAGCATAGCCGAGCCCATTGTCATCTTCTGTGACAACAATGGAGCCATCACACAAGCGAAGGAGCCAAGATCTCATCAACGATCCAAGCACATCATGAGGCGTTATCATTTGATTTGGGAGATCATTGATAGAGGTGACATTAGAGTGGAAAGCGTTTCCTCATAAGAGAATATAGCATATCCACTAACTAAGCCGCTTACCCAAAAGGTCTTTGAAAGACATTTTTAGAAGACGAGCCTAAGGACTATGAGTAATTGACTTTAGAGCAAGTGGGAGATTGTTAGAGTAGTGCTCTGCAGCCAATTAAATTTGGCTTGTAATAACTGCTCTTATATAAACAATCTTATTTTTTGCAATATAAATAAAATGACTATCTTCTTCATATCCTCATGAATTGTCTCATTAACAATTGATATGGAAGAAGTCCTCTAGATTATATAAGACTATGATGCTGGGTCACGCATATAATGGTGATCATGAAATTAATCTCTAGATGTCTTGTCTTAAATTCTCCAAGTCATAGAATCTCTGACACGAGGACATCTTAGATTCAGCCAAACTTGCACTGACAATGCATAATTCAAAGAGTTGAATTATTGCCCCATTTCATGGGTGATCAGTGCAACTGACACAGGTGCATGTTAGTGGGTTGATAGATTATTCTCTATCTTACAATAGTGTATATAATTAGTTCTTAGACTTGACGGACCATGGTGACTTGTGGTAGGTCCTTATTCTTTGATGTACACCTTGATCACTTATTAATGGATCGCATGAGATGCACGTTGGGAACAAACTATCTATACATAGAGGTTTGTGAGTTCCAAGAAAAGATTCGTTTCCTCGCCTTGATAAGCAAGTATATCTCCTATATTTTCTATGATGAGTCGATTTAAGATAATCCTCTTGCAAAGTAGTGTGTTGATTTGAAAAAGAGTTTCCAAAGTCGAGAGCACAAATAAATCGATTATTAAGAATAGATGAATAGTTATTAGGCTATTAGAGACACCAAAAATATCTTAACCCTAGGTCACAATCAAGAGATAAAAAACGGAGGAACCGTATTTGCACGGGATGCGTAAGTAGGTGAGGCCCGCACCACAATTAATTTACCAATAAATTGGACTCCATAGGCTTGTGGTTGGACATCAGCTATGGAGATTGGGTGTTATAGAATTAATAGAGATCAATTCTATGAGTGGTTAATTAAAATGTTTAATTAATCATAAATTGTAAAAGTTACGAGGCCATGTCTGATTAATTGATGAATCTAATGAGTCAAATGCCTTTCTCGATTAAGTTACATAATAAATTTAAAGTGGAGATTCTCTGATTAGATTAGAGAAAATTACCTAAATTAGATTTAGGGAAAAGAGGAGAGATTTTGACTAAAAGTCAAAATATTTGACTAAAATCAAAATGAGTCTTCTTGAATAGATTAATTTGAAGAGTCAAATCATTCTAATTAAATTAATGGTTAATTTAATTCAAATAATTTCAATAGTTGAATTAATTGGTTCACGAAGAATTTAAATTAGGAGGAAAACTATAATAGGTATTTAACGTTAATTAGAGTCCATGTAGCACTTTAACTAATTGTTAATTAAAATGCCACATAGATTTATCCAACTTGGATGCCAAGTGGACCAATGATATTTAAAGAGAAAAATCCAGATTCTTTCCTCCAAAATATCTTGCCAACTAAGCATCCAAGTTGATATTGATCACACTTTAAATACCCCCCAATCACTACCTCAAATGGAATTCGGCCACCTCTCTCTTTAGATAAAAAACTGATGAAATGTTTTTCCTCCTAATCTCTCAAGTCTTCTTCATTCTTCTCTCCACATCTTCATACTTGAATCTCTCATCTAACCATAGATTCAAGTGACAATCAAAAAAGGAAGAGTAGATCAATATTAGAGGTGTGAATTCACATTGATTGAAGTATCAAAAGTTGAAGCCTCAAGGATAGATGCTCACGGCAATTGGTGTTTTTCAGGCATCAAGTTTTGGTTATGGATTATCCATGGAGGAATTGAAGATTTAATTGGAGAATTGGAGTGGATTCATAAAAAATTGGTGAAGATCAAGCCATTGGAGTGGATCACAGGTTGATTAAAGTGTGAGAGCAAATTATCGGATCTCAAGTGAGGTGTTTGGCCGAGCTTGTTTCTTCAAGAATCAAGGTTGGTTTTCTTATCTTTAATCTAAATTCTATGCTTATATGAGGATCCTTGAAGGTTTTAAGCCTTGATTCATGTTGATGAATGTATATATCTACTGCGTTTTTGTTTTGATTTTGCCTAGCCTTCACTTTCATGGTATGCATAAGCAAGTGAGGTTCACACGAATTAATTCACCAATGAATTGGGCTCCATGGGCTTGAAGTTAGACATCGACTATGGAGATTGGGTACTCTCGAATTAATAGAGACTGAATCGATGAGTGATTAATTAAATTATTTAATTAATCGTAAATCGTAAAGAGTTACGAACCCACCTCTGATTAATTGATGAACCTAAAGGGTCACACCCTTCCTCAACAATATCCTCGGATGAATTTAATAGAAATTCTCCATTAGATTAGAGAGAAATTGCTTAAACCGATTTTAGGCAAAAGAAGAGGAATTTTGACTAAAAATTAAAATGTTTGACCTTAGACAGGTGGGTCTTCTTGTATGAATTAATTTGAAGAGTCAAATTCGTCTAATTAAATTAAGTATTAATTTAATTCAATTAATTTTAATAATTGATTTTAATTAGTCCAAATAGAAGAATCAATTTGGAGAGAGAATTTAATTTAGCTAATACCAAGTTGGAAGACCATGTGGCATTTTAATTAAGTGTTAATTAAAATACACTGGAATATCCCACTTGGATGCCAAGTGGACTAATGGAATTTGAAAGAAAGAATCTAGATTCTTCCCTCCAGCTTCTTTGCCGCCAGAGCTTTCAAGTAAGATATAAATAACTCCTCCCCCTCACATTTTACACACCATTGGCTGAAAATTGAGATAAAAAAAATAAAGTTCTCTCTCTCTCCAAATAACTTCCTCTTCATCTTTTCCATTAGATCTTCATTTTTAAGTTTAGATCTAACCGCAAGTTTGAGAGGAGGAAGTTTGGATCAAGGATCAAAAGCGTGAATTCACCATTAATTGAAGATCAAAAGTAGATCAAGAGGTTGATCAAAACAAGATCAAGAGAAGAAGAAAAGGTTTTGGTCATCTCCTAAAGCTCATGGCCGATTTGGTTCTTTCATTAGATCAAGTTATTTTTCTCCTCTTCAAATCTAAATTGATGCTCATATGGTGATCCTTGAATGTTTAAGCTATATATATTCATGGTTGATGAATGTTATTTTGAGTTTATTCTGCTGTAATTTTGATTGTTTTGTACCTTACATTCACCTTCAATTAGTATCATATTTGAATAAATCCACTTATTTAGTAAGAATTATAGCTATGAATGGTAAAGAAACAATGAGAGTCAACAAAATCGATACGGAGGGCAAACGAGGGTAATATACGAGTTAGATTATGCCAATCGATTGTGATAATTGAATATTCAAATAGAAACGAGTAATTGATGCAAGAGTTTAAAATAAGTCACACAATCGAATAGCACAGGCAGAACTAGTATTTGGTGAATCTGTCACTTAAATTCCCAATTAAACACAAAACCTTTATCCCTTCATAGGTTCCCTCCCTCGAGTGGCCACTCGGAGGGATAACCGGCCGCTCGGAGGGATAACCCAACCAATAATATGACACTGTCGACGAACCACGTATCATAAATTAGTCCTTGAAAAATCTAACTTCAGACTTTTTCAGAACTGTCTAAACAAGTAGCAAACCCTCCAACTATCAGCCCAACACCGCCCAACATCCTTCTTGAGACTTCCCAAGGGCCCATCAAGCAAATACACAATAGGCTACGAGGGTAATAGCAATCGTTCGAATTAAATAAGCAAAGTTTCAAACGAAGTTCGGATGTTGTCAATCAAACCAACACACAAAAAAAGTTTCGAAGGTAATGATAATCATCCAAACTAGAATTTTAAAAGTTCAAACGAGGTTCGAACATTATGAACCAATTCAAATCGAATTCTGGACACATAAATTATATATTTGTATTTAGGAGAGCTTAACGAGTGAAATATGGACATAAAAAGGCAGAACGGGTCAAAAATCAACTTAAAAGTATTGTGGAATGGGTGCCACCAAACACAAAATGGGCGTGGACGCGCCCAAAATGGCCTGAGACCACTGCCCAAATTCGAGCGCGGGAGCGCCCGACGATTTTTTTAATTTTTCCATTTTTTTTAATGCTTGTGATAGCAGAGGGTCAAATATAAAAAAATTAGACTTACTTTGTTCTACTCATTATCAAAATTTTAATAATCATGTTTTAGGAAAAAATTGATAAAATTCCAATTTTTGTGTTCATAGGTTTTCAAAGTGTTTAGGACCTTGTTTGTCCATAATCTCAACTTCAATAATCCTCCGACATGATCAAGGAACCAATATTTCATAACAAGGGTAAGGATCACATAAGTAAAAGTGTCCAAATTTTCACAAACTAGGGCAATCAAACAAGAGTATTCATTTTTAAGCAATAGATGATTTCAAAACTCAAAGATCATTCCGTAGCATAGAAACAAGGAAGAGATAGCCATAATCCTTATCTCAATCTTTTGGTCACAACCCACAATATGTTCCAAGCAAATCACCTAATATTCAATATCAAAACCTCTCCGTTAATCACTTTTCCAAAAATGACAATATTTATTCCAATCATTTTATCTCAAAGTTCCTAATAGTTTAATGGTGAAATTTTCTTCTACAATTATCTTAACTCGACAATCTTTCTAATTTGTGGCTTCTAATTGACGATTCAACGGTCGGATCTTCGTCTATACCCACTTAAAGTTCTTCCATTGCTACAGCCCTTGTTCTCGGAAAACCTGATATGTTGTCTTCCATCAATATTTTCGGCCATTTTTCTCCATATTTTTGAGTGATTCTTAATTCTAACATTATCTACACTTAATAAGATTTCTAAAGGTATATTGGATGATTCGATGAGGCTAAGTTGGGTTTTGAAACTTTGAAAGTTAGAGATGAAGCAGGGGACAATGGCACCTAAGACCAAGGTGTTTGTATGTTAAAATTCAATCTTAAATTTTCAAGTTTTAATACGTCTATCCCAAATCTAAATATTATTCTAGGTCAATCATCAAAATCCCAGATCAATCAATATAATAAATAGATTTCAAGGTAAAAATGAAAACTCATGAAAATCAATAATCAACCAAAATTCTTATCTTACTAGTCAATCCAAAAGTTGATAATACTTGTTCAAACTTCAAGCACAACCTATGGAAATTTAAACCACAAGTTATACGACCTTTTTCTATCAAACCCTAATCATTAAATCTTAACCAAAATTTGAAAGCTTACCAAGTGACAATCTTACTTTCTCTTTCTTGATTAATCTTAGACTTGAAGCTGTTAATTGAAAAGACAGAATGGTTCTTATTGATTAAGAACACAAGGATGGGAAGCGTGTAGAGTTCTTGAGTTTGAAATGAAAGACAAATGAGATGAAATTGTGTTGTC
>JACFYI010003463.1:52734-63683 GCA_014898755.1 Handroanthus guayacan | reverse complement strand
CTTAACATTGTGATGTTGGCCTTTATGCTTATCCGCCATATGCTCCATTTCCTTTTTCGCCCACTTGCTATACTCCATGTGCAACGTGTATTTCTCCATGTAAGCTTGTTTCCGATACTCAATCTCTTGAGCTTGCTCCTCGATTAGCCGGTTCTTTTTGTCTATTATCGGTTCGTAATCTATTCGAGGCTTCTTAAGTGGCCCTATATTACTTCCACTCGTGATGTGGGTAGAATCACTATATTCTTTAGCTTTTCCTTTTCTCTCGTCCATCTACCCACATCACGACCAACAACCAACAATCACAACCAAGTTAGCGATAGCAAAGGAGATTAGAGAAAGGAAACCGTAAAATGTATATAATAGCAAACTAAGAAACTCTACGGCTTTCTATCCTGTACTCTGATACCACCTGTAGTGCCCCGGGGATCCAGGGACAGCCGTCCATGGGCCGGCAACACCACCTGTGGGCAGGCGGACCTCTATCGGAACAATAAACATACAATAGGAAACAATATACTAAGCAAACTCCACAATACACTTAGGTTGCCATTATAATCTGAAATTAACAAACAACCTCGTTTAGCATTATTTTTATTATCTTAGTTTATCATGATATGTCAAAACTATTATAATAATAGCAAATCGAAATATCAATATTGGCTAATCAACATGACAAAATTTCGTTGTTTATTAACTCCAGTCTTTAACTCCCATTATCAATCCTAATTCCAAAATTGTCAAATCTTCCACCTTTTCTTTTCCATCTACCCACTAAACAACCAACAAGCCTAGCCAGGGTAGTGATTCGTAAACAGGATTAGTAAAAGAAAATCATAAATATACTAACGAACTAAGTAATTCTATGATTTTCTATCCTGTGCTCTGACACCACCTGTAGCGCCTCGAGATCCCAGACCTTTCATCCTGAGATTGGCAATGCCACCTGTAGGCAGGCGGATGTAAAAGATATATAAAATAAATATAACTAGACAAACACGGCAAAATACTCTTATACATAGCTTTAGTTTTGATTTACATAACACAAGCTATACTATTACAACTTCTCAAACTAAACAAACTATTTTACATAAACTCTATATACACACGATTTTAGTGGTTACAACAACCTACTAGGATTTTTAATTTACAATCGTACAAGATTCCATTGCTAAGGCGTACATCGCCATTATATGTTCCAAATGAACGTATAAAATATAAGCGTCTATTTATGTGCTAATAGCTCCCAACTTATTCACCTACACTGGGTAAGATAATTAAATAAGTCCACTGACTTAGTAAGAATCATAGCCTCAAAATGGTAAGGAACAAAGAAATTCAACAAATGGTAATAGAGACAAGAAGCTCGATAAAATGAAACGTGCTACACGATTGTGATTATTTTATTACAAGTACAAACGAGTAGCTCAATAAGAGCATAAGCTAGTTAAAATTCAATAGCAATTCACACAATCGTATAGCAAAAGGGCAGAACTAGTATTTAGTGGATCTGTCGCCCTTATAACTCCAAACAAATATCAGCCTTATCCCTCTACAGGTCCCACACTTGAGTGGTCACTCAAGGTGGTGACCCGATTTTGTAGTATGACATAAATGTCGATGAGCCACGTGTCACAGGCTAGTCCTTGAAAAACCTATCCTAGGCTTCATCGGAACTATCTAAGCGAGTATGAGATCATTCAAGGGATCAACCGACGGCCCAAGGCCGCCCAGCATCCCTCCTAGGGTCTCCCAAGGGCCCATAATGAGGGTCATATTCCAATAGTTACGAGGGTAATAACAATTATCCGAGCGAATATTCGAATGGCCAGAAATCATATATTCCAGGAGATTCATGGGTTACGAATGAGTGAAATTCTTGAACTAGAACCTAGGACAAAAGATTTTAATTTGGATCATCCAAATAGTTTGAAAAGATATAGGATGTGAATTTTAAGGGATTTTTTTTTAGGGAAATAGTTAAGTTGGCCTAGTTCAAGATTCCTTTGTTACGATAGTGAATTTTCGGCCATTTTAAAAATACATCCCATTGAGTTAAAATTGGCAATTTAGTTCTACAACCATCTAAACTCGACAAGCTTTCCATCAGTGGTTTTATTTTGAAAATTCGATGAGTAGAATTTTAGTGATGAATTTTTAAAGTTGACCGATAGTTCTGCCGTAACTCCAAGTCAGTTTGACATGTTCGGTTTTAAGAAATATTCTGGGAAGGTTTCTCCATATTTTTCAAAGATTCTTAAGTCTACCATCATCTACACTTAATAAGGTTTCTAAAAAATATTTTTGGGGCCGATTTGGTGAAGGAAAGCTTGGGTTTCAACGGTTGAAAGTGGAGAATGTGTTATGTTTCACTCTAGTGAGTCCCCTGCTCCTTGGGTGACTTGACAAGTCTAGTTTCAAAGGTGTTTTCGATCATTTTTCTCCATGGTTTTGCATGATTCTTAATTCTAACACTAACTATACTTGATAAGGTATCAAACGAAGTATTTTATGGAATTTTTGGATTTGAGGAGGTCAAGTTTTAAATTTTTAAAGTTGAGGGTATGGCAGAGGCCTCCTCTATTTTAGCCAAAATGACAGGTTAGGTTCAAACGGGTTTTTCTACCATTTCTGTCCTTGTTTTTGGGCAATTCTTGGTTCTAACAATATCTACACGCGAAGAGATTTCTAACGGTACTTCATATGCAATTTTTGGAGCAGTATAAGTGGGGTTTTTGAATTTTTAAAGAAGGGTATATGCACTAGAGAAGCTACCCGAGAGCAAAACCTATATTTTCAAAATCTCACTTATTTTATAAGATCATCTAGCTATTAATTTTAAGTGTGATAATCCAATAAATCCCTTATATCCACTAGATTCATATTCATGAACTTCATACAAAAACTTAACCAGGCTCAATCACAACCAACATAACAATATGAGGTTCATCACATGAAGCAAGTAACCAAGGGAGCAATTTAAACATGTCAATGAACAAATCACAAGATAATGAAGCAAATTCCATAATTATCACAAGGCATAAGAGACTAAAATGAAGGAAGAATACATGGTTATGATTCTTACCTTGATGCTAAATATACACTTGATCTATTCCTTAACTTTTCCTCAAGTTAATCCCTACAAAATCAAAGAATTTCTTCAACTATAATTCCATCTCAATTTCACTAAATTTCTTCAAATAAAATGTGAACTTATCAAGATGCTTAAGCTAAGTAGGAGATGAATAAACCCTTATCAATTTCCCTTTCACTTAAGTCAAGTTTGATGAGTGAAAAGTGGTTGAAAAATGTTTCTTCTTCCTTTGTCAAATTTTCGGCCAAGTGAAGAAATGAGAGGAAAATGAACTCTTTTTTCTACCAAACTCTCTTTTACTTAGTTAGAAAGAATAAGGGCACTCTTGTATATTCAAAAATGGCCATAATGAAGCATTAAATGAAGTTGATGACTAAGTGTATGAGGTGTTGTGGCATTGAATGAATTGGATGACTAAGTGTGTGACTAAGGCACCAAGGTGGCTTATGCATTTAATAAACAAGGTGATTCTTCACCTAGTGTGTGTGAGAAGGTGTTGGACAAATTTGCAGCCATTTTCTCTTTTTTTTTCATTTAATTTAGAATATGGTTTGGACTTGGACTTTAAAATTGAATAAAATCGTTGAGCTCAACTCTAGGGTCAAATGTGCATTGATTTGGGTTAGAAATAATATTTTTGGTCCACGTTTGGTTGAAATAAATTTTTGATTGCTAAATCGAAATATTTTCGCCGTTTTTAAGTTTTTCGGATAATAGCGATAAAAATCATTTAAACGGCGTTAGGTTTTAAAATTTTTCAAACTAAGGGTTTAAAAATATAATTATGAGTAATCTTGGGTCAAAATAACATATACAAGAATTTTTGGGTATAAAATAAATTTTTCAAAATTTTTTATTATGAGAAAAATCTCAAACTGATGAAAAATCGGTTACCGATTAGAGTTTTTCTCAAAAACGTTTTAAAACACTTATTGATTAAAAATAACAATTCAAAAATATAATTAGAGAAATTTTGTCACTTTTAAATTTTATTTTAGGAAAATTTTTGGGTTGTTACATATATCTTGTATAATACACTTGTATATGTATTCTACAAGTGTATACACAATAAAATGAGGAAGAAGACAAAAGAAAAACTTCAACCATTTTTCTCCCAAAGCTGCCGAACTTTTGTGTGTGTGAATCCTCAATTTCTTCCATTTTTCCTTCAATTTCCTTCTCAATATCAAATAACAATCAAAAGGGAATTTGTAGGGGACTCCATCATCTTCTCAAATCCTCAAGTTTGGTAAGATTTTATTAAAATTTCAATAGTTAAATTGCTTGTTTAAGTGAAACCTAATAGGTTTCTTCTTTGGTAAGCAAAGAAAGGTAAGGATCATGATATCCATCCTCATGTTCCTCAAATTTTGATCATGGTTCTAATTTCTTGAAAGATCTATGGATGGTATGCTTGTTAGTATATTTGTTGTTATGGCTCCTTGATTGTTATGAACCTGTTCTTAATGAGCTACTTCATTTACTCTCATGTTATTGTTAATGGGGCATGACCCAACTTATATTTGTGGAACCATGAATCTGACCTCAGGGTTATAAAGAATTTAGTGGATCATCACTTAGATTTAGTGGTTACGTGATTTCATAAAATAAATGAAGTTTGAAACCATGAGTTGCCCTAGGGTAGCTGTAGGTAGTGCATTCATTTCATTTCAAAATTGAAAACACCACTTCTACTACTCCAAAAATTTCATGTAAGGTAACGTTAGAAACCCTCTTCGAGTTTAGATGATGTTAGAATCAAGAATCACCCGAACATAAGGAGAGAAGTGGTAGAAAACTTCATTTGAACCAAACTTGCCATTTCAGCCAAAATAGGGGAGGCCTCTGTTATGACCCTAACTTCAAAAATTCATAACTGGACCTCTACACATCCAAAAAATCCAAAATTTACACCATTTGAAACCTTATTGAGTGTAATTATCAGCAGAACCAAGAATCACCCGAATCCATTAAGGAAAAAGACCAAAAATACCATTTGATCCGAAGTTGCCAGTTTACACTAAGGAGCAAGGAACCTACTGGAATATGCTCTAATCTCCCAACTTCAAACCATTGAAACCCAAGCTTTCCATCACCAAATCAGCCCCAAAAATATTTGTTAAAAACCTTATTATGTGTAGATAGTGATAGACTCAAGAATTTTTTAAATTCGTGAAGCATTCTTCCCAAAATATTTATTAAAGCCAAACATATTAAATTGACTCAAGATTACGGCAGAACCATAGGTCAAATTTAAAATTTTATAACTAAAAATATACTTGATGGATTTTCAACATAAAATCACCGTTGGAAAGTTTATCGAGTCTAGATAGTAGTAGAATCAAATTTCCAATTTTAACTCATATAATTGTATTTTCAAAGTAACCCGAAATATTACTGCCGCTCCAGAGACTCTCAAAAGTTGACCTATTTCACATTTTCAACCAAAATAGCTTTAAAAAATAATCTCCTATAACCTTTAAGTCTAATTTGATGATCCAAGTAGAATTCTTATGCCTTAAGTCCAATTTCTAAATTTTCTTGTATTCGAGCACTCGAATTTGATCCCGTAATATGAATCCTCGGATGTTCCTAGCCATATTGTTCCCGTATTGAAAAGTGTTGGATGTTCCAAGTTATATTATATGTTGATAACCCTTTTTGCATGATAAGTTGAGCCTTGAGAATCTTTAGAGAAATTGATTGGGTGATATCAGGTCGACGATCGAAACCCCTGGGAATTCCTGTCCATTGGGTAGTTCAGAGGAGTTTTGGAGGTATGATTCCAAAGAAATATTCCTGAGACTCGTGGTCGACCGTGCTGTGGCGGTTGTGTCTTGAGTTTGTTTGACACTCCTTGAACGATTGCTCGGAGAAGTAAGTGGAGGGATAAGGATATATGTATGTTATATGTTGGAGTTATAAGTGTGACAGATCCACCAAATATTTGTTTCAGCCTTATATAATTTTTTACATTCGTATCATGATTTGAATTCCGAATTGTGACATTTGCTTTATGAATTAAATTGCTGGATTTATGATTGTATTGAATTAAATTGATTGTTTTGTTACAAATGTCAAAATTTTATCATCAATGATCGATTGTACTCCTACCTGTTATTTCTTAATTCCTAATTTCTTTTGTCATCCATCATGATCTTTACTAGGTCTCTCGACTTATTTAATTTTACTACATGTGTAGGCAAACAAATCTGCGGAATAATGCGACTATCGTCACCCATATGTTAGTTTATGTTGAATATGTCGGTTAGGGATTTTTTTTTTTATTAGGATAGTTTATAATTATTTATGTATAGTAGTTTGGTTTTTATTAGAACTTTTGAAATAATGTAAACTATGGGTTGTAAGACAGCAATGTACATTTGATTTATATTATGCGTTAAGATAAGCTTTGAATGTATTATATAATTGTGTTCACGTTGATTTTAGTATTTAGTTTAGTCACCTATGTATGTGGGTAATGTCCCGAAGACTAGGGTGGAAGTGCACTAGGACCCGGGGCGTTACACCACCAAAGCAAAAGGAATAAGAAGATCTCAGATCCTAATGACTACTCTCATTACAAGAAGGAAAGGTGACATGCAAGCCCGAAATCAAATTGCGTCAAATAAAACCATTTTATTTAAGATCATGATCCAATCATCCATTTAATAACATACATTTATCAAATAAATGGATGAAATTAAATTTACCAAATATTATTAAAAAGTGATCATATGAACACTTTGTGTTGCACGATTCAACATGTGCATCTAGTACATAGATAAATTTCATAAACTTAGAAATTGCGTATTTTAATTTAAATTTGGAATTTTGAATATAATAAATTCACCAAAATATTATGAAAAAGTTGTATAACGATTATATGTCAAAATTCGAATAGAATCAACAAAACACCGGCCCACCCCTACCCAGAACCACCCAGAGGGGTGGCCATCAAGCTATAATAGCGGATTGCCCTAAGGAAGTCCAATGAGGTTAGCCGCTCCTTATAAGGGTTTTTTGGCTTTTCAGCAACCAGACAATCCAATTATGGTCCTACCCAACTTTCAACTTTCAAATTTAGTTTTAAACATTTTAAAATATTGAAAATCCATCCCAAACATGCTCAAAACTCTAAAAATAAAATTGAATCAAGTATTCGACAATATGTATAAACTAAGCAAATTCAATATAATTGAATCATCAATACTAATTCTCAATTTAGCAAATAGATGAATCAAATTCGTAAAACTTCAAGCCACATACAATAGCTTCATAAACTCCAATCCATTAAATTGAGTAAAGACCATAAAGCATAACATCAATATATCAAAAAATTCAAAGGCATTTATACCATTTGAAAGTGGAAGTGATGATCACAAGCAATCAAACAAAGCACAACGGATATCCAAAATTCAATAATTGAAACAAAAATAGCCATAAGATGATTATGAATATAGGTTAATCATCACTTGGACCTATTCATGCCACAACAAATTGGATTGGATAGGGATCATTGCCCAGAAATAGATCTCAAAACTTGATCACCAACACTTGATGCTCTTCCAAAAACTTTCAGTCCTACGATCTTCAAAGCTTGGGTGAAAATTCGTCTTGCTCCAAGCAATGCCTTCTTCAATCCTTGGTCTTGATCTTGACTCCTCGTGATCTTCCTACCACGCTCTTCACAAATCCAGACAAATACCCAATCTAGGAATACCTTTGAGTTTATCCAAACAAATATTCTATTCAATCACCTTTTAATATCCAAACTAGATTATATCATGGTTGGGAAGATTTTGAGAGAGAGAAAGGACTTGGAGAGGTGCTGAGATTAAATTTTGGGAGGGAAAATGAAAATAAACTTGGTCAACAAGAGAAGGGAGGTTAAGCCATTAGCTTTTTACAGAGATGGACTCACATGGCAAAAACATGGGGGAAGGTCTTAGGTTGTAATGCCTCGGATCCTGGGGCACTTCCGCCCTAGGTCCGAAACGCTATTCACATTCATAAATAATAAAACTAAACCTTAAAATCAACACGAATACAATTATTTTCAATACTTCGTCCAATCGTACAATTACATCTGTGAGTCTCAACCCTACCTCACACCATTACTTGATCATCGATACCAAAAAAATTCTGATTCCCAGCCTTTGAACTCGTCGTGACATTCTCTGAAATTAATTTTCTACAATAGTAGAATTAAGGGGGTGAGTCCACTGACTCAGCAAGAATTATTACCAAAATCATGAGCAAGGGTAGCAATGATATGTTTTCCAAGACTTTGAGATGTCAACGTGATTGAACAGATCTCAATAATCATTGATATTATGATTCACAAATGTTCAGTTAGCCCAAAGGCTCATTAATAGAAATTCGATATTCATAACAGTACAATCTGTAACAGAATTAAACCATGAGCTCAAATTTTAGCAATAATTATGAATATCGAAATAAATATGGTTGAACTAGTGTTTGTAGATCTGTCACCCTTATAACTTTAATACAATATCATCCTCATTCCTCCATTTGCTTCCCCGAGTAGTTACTCAAGGAGAGCCAATCAATCTGGAGAAACAGCCGCCGCAGCACGGTCGACCACGAGTCTCTGAGTAACTCTTTGAAAATTCTACCTCCAGGACTCCTTGGAGCTACCTACAATTGGAACCAAGCTTAGGTCCAACTGTACACTATGGGAAACCTACCAGAGGTTCATCTGTCGGCCCGATGCCGCCCAGTGTTCCTCCTGAGGCTCCCTGGGCCCAACAATCATGTAGTAGGTTTCAAGAATTCGGTCATAACAATAAATCAATCATGGGTGTTTTGGAACATTGGATATAACGTTTAGAATGAATCATCGGACATAAGAAAATCAATTTCAACACTAAAGCATATAAAAAGAATGGGATACGGACTAAAATATGAGAATTTGGGCAAATCCTTTGAAACTTAAATACTTGTAATTTTGAAATATTCTAATAAATCAAGGGAAATCTATAAAGATTTCATGTTTTGAAAATAATTCATTTGACAAGTTCTAAACTTAAATTTTTGTTGTAAATTTTTTATTTTTATATATTCAAAATGCTCGACTAAGTAAAAAGGAAGTTTGACTCTTGAAATGTTTTTAAAATCTGAAAATCAAGTACAAAATATTTAAACTAAGTTCACATAAAATTTATTTTTGTCCGAGTTGATGTTTGTAAGTATTTTGTCCAAAATCCCATTATCAAAATACTAGGATTTCAATTCAAGTAATTCTAAATGTTGTTTTGAATCTCTTATGCCTAACAATTCCTCATTCACGGTCGAACAAGTGCATGGTACCAAGAAATTCTACAAGATATTCAACAAGTCTAAAGCTCAATAATAAGAACAAGGGTCAAACATGATCATGGTAAGAGATTTAAGAATGATTATAGTAATAACCCTTATCTTTGGTCCTTAAGCTTTAATTCCCAAGATGATATTGAAATTGTAACAGCCCCGAAACCCGCCTGCAGATACTGTCCGCTATGGGGCCCCTCTTGACGAGAGCACAAGCAAGCCGCAACGGACTGCCCCTCACGGTTTTAAAACGCGTCCACAAGGGAGAGGTGTCCACCCCCCATATATGGAAGGCTTCGTTCTCCTCCCCAACCGATGTGGGATCTCACAGAAATAATCTAATCCATTGATTAAGTTGAACCTATTAATATCAAGATCACCTAGATATTACACCATATCTTCATATCATATAAAATCCATCATTAAATTCTGGCAGTGGATCTCTCGGCCAATTTAAAAATATATCCCATTGAGTTAAAATTGGTGATTTAGTTCTACAACTATCTAGACTCGTCAGGGTTTCTAACGGTGGTTTTATATTGAAGATCCGACGAGCGGTTTGTTAGTTATAAATTTTTAAAGTTGAATGATGGTTCTGCCATAAATCAGAGGCAGTTTGACATGTTTGGCTTTAAAGAATTTTCTGGGAACATTCTTTAATGGATTTCAAGGATTCTTGATTCTATCATTATCTACACTTAACAAGGTTTCTAACAAATATTTTTGGAGTTGATTTATGAAGAAATGAGTGGTTTCCAACGAGTTGAAGTTAGAGGATGTGTTAGGACATAGGTCAGTGTATCCCCTGATACCCGAGAAAACTGACAAGTTCGAATCAGACGGTGTTTTTGGCCTTTGTTCTTCATGGATTCGGGTTATTCTTGATTCTAATGATAACTAAACTCAATGAAGTTTCAAATGGTACAAAGTTTGGATTTTTTGGGTATATAGAAGTTTGGTTATGAATTTTTGAAGTTGAGGTTAAGACAGAAGCATCCTCTGTTTTGGCCAAAAGGGTAGGTTTGATTCAAATATATTTTTCTACCACTTTACTCCATGTGTTCAGGTGTTTCTTGATTCTAAGAACATCTAGACTCAAAGAGGTTTGTAAAGGTACCTTATATGAAATTTTTGGAATAGTATAAGTGGTATTTTTGATTTTTCTAAATGAGGTGAGTGTTCTGTCCCTGCTACCCGAGAACAACCCATATGTTCAAACTTCATTTAATTCAAGAAATCATTCAACCACCAAGTCTAAATGATGATCCACTAAGTTTCTTATAACCCTAAGGTCAGATTCATGGTTCCATAGACATAAGCTAGGTCATGCTCCATCAACAACATGAGAGTTAATCAAGTAGCTCATCAAGAACAAGTTCATAACAACCAAGGAGCCATAACAACGAACATACCAACAAGCATACTATCCATAGATCTTTCAAGAAATTGGAACCATGATTAAAATTTAAAGAACATGAGTATGGAGTATCATGATCCTTACCTTTCTTAGCTTACCAACTTG
>JACFYI010003462.1:61791-82476 GCA_014898755.1 Handroanthus guayacan | reverse complement strand
GAAATAAATTTAATGCTAGCTTTTACTGTTGTACATTCGTGCAGGGTCATCAGTATGAAACAGTGTCCGGTTTTGTCTGTGAAGCATTTGGATACATCCCAAGAACAGGTGAGACTATAAAAGTGGTCCTTGAAAGAGAGAATCGAGAAGATCATGTTGATTATAATGGGGGAGAATCTGACCGGAAAGAAGAGAATGAGAAGATCCAAATATTTAAGCTTGAGGTATGCCTTGTATTTTCTACTTACCTTTCTTTCTAACAAATCTGAAGGAGTTACAGAAATAGAATGTGTTGTATAAGATAGATTGATATGCTTAGTCTCTAAAGTAGCAACGTAGTTTACTTATTGCAACATAGATAAATTTAAGTCATTAGACACAATTTTAGATACTCATTGGCAAATGTTCTTCAAGTGCCCAATTTAGCGGGAAAGATGAGTCGTATTCCGACTTACAACATATGTTTGATCTGTAATTTGGAAAAGCTTTATACATCTTAGATGGAGAAAATTCCAGGGATACCCCTTACTTATCTAGTTCTTACCTTGCGGCAATTATAAACGTGTGAGTCCAATTAAAGCATGCATAATTTGAGTGTGGTGACAACACTTGTTTGTCTGAACTTGAAAAGCTTCTCAATTATATGAATGAAAAGTCTGTATGATTGGTGCAGATACTAGCGGGGAATGCCAGAAAGGTTAGTGCTGTTCGATTTGAACGGATAAACAGTGATGAGGTATCACTAGAGACCAAAGATGTAACTCGTTTGGTACCGAAGGTTATGAAAAGGAAATCCGATAGTGATGATGAATTAGATAGGACAGAGGATGATGAGGGCGAGGCCCCATTTCATGAAGTAAAAAACGATTATGTAATGTCTGTACAGGAAGACAGTGCCGATCAAGTAAGTAAATAGTAGTTGTATTAAAAAAAATAACGAAGTGAACAGTAGCTGTGTTAGTCATTCTTTTTGACCTACAGGAACCAAATGAAATTGAAGAGAAGTTTTGAATTATGCAGTTAGTGGATGTTTTATGATGCTTTTCCTTTCTTGTATGAAAGCATAAAATTTGTTGGGAAGAATGTTGACAACGTACCTCAAAGTGAAAAATAGAATTTTATCAGCAGCTATTTTATCATGGACTTAAATTTTTGTTGTATGGCTTTCAATTATGCTTTTATGTGAAACCCCTAGGATTTCCTTCTTGCAATGTTCACTAAAGAATGAAAATCAATGCTGGGTTGATTATGCTTCTACACTTTGAGATAATGAAATTATCTAGCATTATTCTTCTTATTTCAAAAAGTACTTTGTCCCTTCTGAGAAACGCAATGTTAATCAGCTGTCCTGTCATTGGGGTTCTAGATACAGGATGTCGATATCATAAAAAAATTTAATAAAACTTTTATTATGCCCCCATCACAAATAAGTTATTATAATTTTATGATTAAAATACTCTTTATCATATTTTTTTTAGAGAAAAATTATTATTACATTCAATTCTCAATATACATCAAATCAATAACAATTGAAATAAATAATTGAGAAGAAAATCTCCAACACAGTTACTATACAATAAAAAATCAAGTTATTATTTAGTAGAATAAAATATGTTTTCTTTGATAAAATTCTACATGTTATTCGTTCTTCTATCAACTTTTTATGGCACCGTGATCTTTATCTTTTCTAATTATTTTCTTGTCATTTATTCATTTTAGCCCACTATAAAAGTTTAAAACAAAAAATCAAATGTCAAATATAATTATACTATAAAATATAAATTTTGGAAACTTAGGGTTTGGGGGTCGGCCACATTTGTCACGCGAAAATCGCCGCCGCCATGACTCTTACAATTCTCAAGGTATCTCCCTCCAAAATCTAGGGTTCGTGCATATAAATATACGCCTGCGCTGCTTAGTAGCTGCCAAACAGAAGATGGGGAAAGTGGAAAGCTTTTACTGTCTTCTCGGAGGTATTTCTATCCACACGCACTTAATATTCCGTAGTAGTGTTATATCGTTATTTATCATGATTTCTGGGATTTCAAACAACATAGAAATTGAAAGGAGTTCGGGAAATGATGCAAACCTATATCAGTTTATGTTTCAGAGGCTCTTTTGCTCTGCTGAACATCTTTCTTTTGCACGTCAGTCTGATCCCAAACTCCTGTTTTGTAGCTCCAATTCAATTCAACACATTAATCACACTTTAGAGTGCTGTTGATTTTGCCGGAACGATTTTTCGGATTAAAATTTGTCGGTCTCCGGAGTTATTGTGAACTTGGTAATGACCTTGCGTCGTTAGCCGTAATTTATATACGGATGATTGATGACTAGAATTTCCAATCTCGTAAATTTCTCAGATGGTTGTGAAAAGTATACTGCCGGAGTAGGTGAATTTCTTCTGCTGTTTATGGAGGAATTCAATTTATCGATTTGAATCTGTTTTCTGGTGGATGCTGAATGAAACGAAAAATATCTTTCTTAATATTTAATTATTAAATTTTGAGGAACAAAAATAGCACAAGGACCTGGATATAATTCTTGAATAAGTTAAAATTTAAAATAATGCTTCAATAATTTTGCGTTATGAAAAAGTGTTAGCTGGAATCTTCTATAGATCCAGCTAATGAAACTGAGGGAACCCCTCTGTCGATTGAGGCAACCGACGTGGAATTTGAGTGCACATAAAACTCTGAAAATTATGTGATGTTGCGCCAATACTCTGATCATGTTTCCTTTAACTGAAACGTTATTTTTAGTATCCCATTCTTTAAGTTCAGTACACTTGAGCATTTTTATCTTTTTCATTTTCACTACTCTCGTCTACAAATTTTCTCTCTTTACCAAAAAATTCTCTCCCAAAATTTCTTCCTCTCACCGAACATTATTCAACTTCCACTCTTAACATTTTTCAAAATTTAAAATTAGTATCCTAAAACTCACATATAATATTTATGATTTTGTGCTTAAAAATTTTATGATTCCATGCTTAGATATTGCATTTTTAGGCTTAGGAGTTTGGAAAAAAAAAAAAAAACAAAAGGAAAAGGATGAACAACCAGCAGCTCGGTGCTACTGGTTGAGAAAGATGATGATGCTCGGCCATGGCGGCCGAGCACTTGTGTTCGGCCTAGGATAGCGAATTTTATTATTTTTTTTATTCTATTTATTTTCTTCCTCGTCGAGCATGACCATTAACCTTGGCAGCTGCCACCGAGGTAGAATTGCCGAGCCCTTTTTTCATTTTTATTTTTTTAATTTTTTTACTGCTTGGCCGTGTTGGCCGAGCATAAATATTTACCTCGACAGCAGCCGCTGAGGTACAGCTGTCTAGCCCTTTTTTATTTTGTTATTTTGTTATTTTTTTCTTTATACCATTTTCGAGATCCAGGCATGTCAAGTTTTCAAATTTCGAGACTGGCCTTGAAGCCAGGCCATAGAGGCAGTAATTTGGGTTCTAGCCATATAGGCAGATCTTTTACTCATAAGACATAAACAAAATAAAAATTTTATGTTTCAATTAGCCACGACATGCTTTGAATGCCTCACTTCGGCTAAAACGGGCAAAAATGGCACCCACAAACATAAACTCCGGATTGTTTATTCTTAGAAACCCTTTCAAGCATCATCTCAAATTTGATCCCTCAATATACCATAAGAATCTTATGGATTTAAGTCATTGTGCTTAATAAAGTAAAGAATTATGTAGTTCAATACAGATAGAAATTTAGCCTGCCATTCAGGCTAGAAAAAACAAGAATAACAGAGTAAATAAAGAAAAGTAAATAAGAATCCACTTAAAATAAACGGGAGATGAACTCCTTTTTTCTTAAAAATTTACAAAGAAAATTTTTACAATGATGATATTTGGGAGAGAGGGAGGTTATTACAGAAGATAAGAAAAGGATTTAGAAAAGTTTGTCCCAAAAATAAATGAGAAGTCTGCTTTATAAAGATCCTCAAAGTGGACTCTACACTAAAATTAAAAAAAACTAATTACGGATTTCAAAATTTTCAGATCCGTAATAGTACTATTACAAGGACTATTTTATAAAAGTCAAAAAGTGAATAGTGAACAGTAATTTCTGTCGACTGTTTGACTATTCTTATCTGTTACTAGAAGATTCTTCTGTCTTTTTTCTGATATTATCCAAAAAAGTCTATTTGAGAGTATCGAAAATGCCTTCAGTGGTAGGAACATCCTCAGTAGGATCTTGTGATTCCCCTGCTAAGCAAGTATAATGATTTTCTCCTTTTTAAAAAATAACCATTGAAGTGTCAGATTTATTATCAATTTCTTCTTCAAGATTTTTTATCAAATCTTTCTTCATTTCTTTAATATAAGAAGAAATAATTTCTTTTTTGGAGACATTTTCTTTCTGCATTTGTAATTTTCTTATAATATGCTGAAAAGGACTGGGTGATTCCCTTTGTTGTTTCATTTTAATTTGCTAGGGGTATTCTTTTAATTTTTTTTTTATTAAATCAAGAGTTTCTTGCTCACGGAGCTGTCTTGTTTCTGGATCCTCAAGAAGCATTTCATTCCAGAATTTTGAGAAAAATACTCTTTTCAAATATGGAATATTATAAGAATTATAATTTTTTTTTTCTATATTATGACCTAAAAATCTTACTTTTGTTTGAAAAAGTAGCATTTTTGGTCTAGATATGATTAAACCATTCTGAATTATGATTTTTCTAAAAATGTCTAAATGCTTAAAATGCATTCAATATTTTTAGAAAAGACTAAAATATCATAAATGTAAACTATTATGAAGTCACTGAAAGGGATGAAGATATCATTCATAATTTTTTGAAATTTTGAAGGGGCATTCTTCAGATCAAATGGCATAATATTCTATTCGAATTGTCCTATTGGCACATTGAAAACAACCTTATACATGTCTTTCTCAGCAATTTGGATTTGCCAATATCCTGATTTTAAATCAAATTTTGAAAATATGATCGCATTATATAATCTATCAAGTAAATCTTTTTTATTAGGAATTGGATATCTCATCTATTTTAAAACCTTATTAAGGGGTTTATAGTTTATTACTAATTTGGGGACTTCTCTTTCTTGTTCAGCAATTTTATTAACATAAAATGCCGTACAAGACCAAGGAGATTTTGAAGGTCTTATTAAATCTTTTTGTAAAAGAGAAGTAATTTCTTTTTTACATAACTCTAAATATTTAGAGTTCATTTGACATGATCTAGCTTTAGCGGGGATTTTATTTTCATTAAAATTTTCTTCATATGGAAGACTCACAATATGCTTTTTTTTTTTAATTTTAAAAAGCATTTGGATGATCATTATAAATTTGTAAAGAAAATTGACTAGTTATTAAAAATATTGCTACTTATGCTAATATGGCAGCTGAAGAGGAGAATAAGGAATCAGATTCCTTTCTTTATGAAAAAAGTTTTTGAAAAGAAGTAATACTTTTTCTCGAAAATAAAGATTTACAATTGAGAGATGAGCCTTGGATTTTAATGTAAAAGTATCTTGATGTAGCATTATATGCTGCAGGTTTTTATAAACAAAGGACTCATTATGAGAATATTCTCAAAATCACATAATCCTGTGAAATTCAACATTTTTATCCCACTAATAGTCGAGCAAGCTATAATTTTAGCAAAATCATTATAAAGAAAATTGTACTTCCTGAAGAATGGGGCATGAGTACCCTTAAAGAAAAAGAATACTTTCATCAGGAAATAAAAGCTCCAATTAGATTTAATTATTGGAACTATGTTGATGCATTTGATAAAGCCTTACTTGATGAGAATCATGAGAAAAAACATTTCTAGTTTATCAAGGTTTGTTCAAACATTTATAAACGTGAGATACCAAATTGGTTTCATCAGTGGTGGATTTATCATGGTCCATCCCCCAAAATCCTTCTTGAGCCATTTGTCTTAGCATATACGGGTTATATCCATGTTTTTCCAAAGTTAATAAATGGTGTGAGGGAATAGCCTCATTACATTTTTTTATAGAATTTTCTATTCCATGGATCTGAAAATGGAGTCTAGAAGTTGATTATAATTCTTATAATATTCCATGTTTAAGAAGAGTATTTTTCTCAAAATTTTGGAATAAAATGCTTCTTAAGCATCTAGAAACAAGATAGCCCCGTGGGCAAGAAACTCTTGATTTAATAAAAGAAAAATTAGAGGAATACCGCCAGCAAATGAAGATGAAACAACAAAGGGGATCACTCAGTCATTTCCAGCATATTATAAGTAGAGATGCCAAAGTGGGCTGGGCTACTCGGACCGCTCGGCCCGGACCGACTAAGAAACTGGCCCAGCCCGGCCCGTTTACAAAATGTAAGCGGGCCGATTATAATCGGATCGAACTTAGGTTCATATCGGGCCCAATTTTTTTGGGCCCGAAACCGGCCTGGATCGTGAACCTGTTTGAATCGGAACCGGTTTAGCCCGGTTCCGTATGTGGTCTGGTTCTGAACGGGATCGCATAAGCCCGGTTAAACCGGGTTAAATTTAAAAAAAAATTAAAATGAAAAAAATAAAAAAATAAGAAAATTTATAGTGTAAATATTAAAAAATAAATAAATAGACGGTTTGGCCCGGTCCGAACCATTTAAGGCCCGTTTAGCCTAGCCCATTTAACCCGGGCCCGTTTAGGCCCGAACCTATTATTAGTAGGGCCAGTTATGGGCCGGGCCTCTCAAACCACATTTTCGGCCCGGATCAGATCGGCCCGTTTAACACTTGAATCGTTTAAGCCCGTGCTAAACGGTTTCATGGGCTGGGCCAGCCCAGACCGGCCCGCTTGACATATCTAATTATAAGAAAATTAGAAATGCAGAAAAGGGAAGTCTCCGAAGAAGAAATGATTTCTTCTTATATTGAAGAAATGAAGAAAGATTTGACAAAAAATCTTGGAGAAGAAATTGATAATAAGTCTAATACTTCAATGGCTACTTTTTCGAAAGGAGAAAATATTTATACTTGCTTAGTAGGGGAATTACAAGATCCTAATGAGGATGTTCCTACTACTGAAGACGTTTTCGATGCTCTCAAAGAGACTCTTTTGGATAATATAAAAAAACGACAGGAGAATCTTTCAGTAGCAGACAAGAATAGTCAAACAATCGACAGAAATTACTGTTCACTGTTCACTTTTTGACTTTTATAAAGTAGTCCTTGTAATAGTACTATTACGGATTTGAAAATTTTGAAATCCGTAATTAGCTCTTAATTTTAGTTTGGAGTCCATTCTGAGGTCTTTATAAGGCAGACTCTTCACTTGTTTTTGGGACATACTTTTCTAAGCCATTTTCTTATCTTCTGTAATAGTCTCTCTCTTTCTCAAATATTCCTATTGTAAAAATTTTCTTTGTAAATTAGTAAGAAAAAGGGAGTTCATCTCCTGTTTATCTTAGGTGGGTTCTCATTTATTTTTCTTTATTTACTCTGTTATTCTTGTTCTTTCTAGCCTAAACGGCAGGCTAAATTTCTATTTGTATTGAGCTACATAATTCTTTACTTTATTAAATACAATGGATTAAATTCATAAAATTCTTATGGTATATTGAGGGATCAAGTTTGAGACGATGTTTGAAAGGGTTTTTAAGAATAAACAATCCGAAATTTATTTTTTTGGGTGCCATTTTTGCTCGTTTTAGCCGAGGTGAGGCGTTCAGGGCATCTTGTGGCTAATTGAAATATAAATTTCTTGTTTTGTTTATGTCTTATGAATAAAAGATCCACTTATATGACTGGAATCCAAATTGCCGCCTTTATTGCTTGACTTCAAGGGTAGTCTCCAAATTTGAAAACTTGACATGCTTGGATTTCAAAAAATAGAATTTCAGTTTATAACTGAACCTTTTTCCAGAATACTTATTGAAGTAAAAGATTTGCTTATAGCAAAGAATCAACAAGTAAATTTTCTTAAACAAGAAATCAATATTTTAACAATTGAAGAAAAACTTCAAAATTATTTTTTTCAAAATTGTGGAATAAAATACTTCTTGAGGATCCAAAAACAAGACAGTTCCGTGGGCAAGAAACTCTTGATTTAATAAAAGAAAAATTGGAGGAATATCGCTAGCAAATCAAGATGAAAGAACAAAAGGAATTACCCAATCCTTTCCAGCAAATTGTAAGAAAATTACAAATGCAGAAAGGAGATGTCTCCAAACAAATAATTTCTTCTTATATTGAAGAAATGAAGAAAGATTTGATAAAAAATTTTGGAGAAGAAATTGATAATAAGTCTGACACTTCAATGTCTACTTTTTCAAAAGGAGAAAATCCTTATGTTTGCTTAGCAGGGGAATTACAAGATCCTAATGAAGATGTTCCTACCACGGAAGATATTTTCGATGCTCCCAAAGAGTCTATTTTGGATAATATAAAAAAAAAAAGACAGGAGAATCTTCTAGCAGCAGACAAGAATAGTCAAACAGTCGACAGAAGTTACTGTTCACTATTTACTTTTTGACATTTATAAAGTAGTCCTTGTAATAGTACTATTACGGATTTGAAAATTTTAAAATTCGTAATTAGCTCTTTTTAATTTTAGTTTGGAATTCATTATGAGGTCTTTATAAGGCAAACTCCTCACTTGTTTTTGGGACAGACTTTTCTAAGCCATTTTTCTTGTTTTCTGTAATAGCCCCCTCTCTCTCCCAAATATCCCCATTGTAAATTTTTTTTTTGTAAATTATTAAGAAAAAGGGAGTTTATCTCCCGTTTATCTTAGGTGGATTCTCATTTATTTTTCTTTATTTACTCTGTTGTTAATCCAATTTTTTCCAAAGCTCCTAAAGGATATATCGTTTTAGGTTCTACTTTTAAAATTGTTCATCTATTAAGTTCTTCAATATTTTGAGGAATATCATACTCCTCTTTTATAATATTTTTAACAGTATCTTTTCTTCAATGATATTCATTTTGGAAAATTTTGTGTTGAGACTGCCATAATTCTATACACATAATAAACACCCTGGCTCTGATACCATTTTCAAGACCCATACATGCCAAGTTTTCAAATTTGAAGATTGACCTTGAAGCCAGGTCATAGAGGCGGCAAGTTGAGTTCCGACCATATAAGTGGATCTTTTACTCATAAGACATAAACAATAATATATAATTTATTAAATAATAATATATTAATAATACGATTTATTATTATAGTATATTATAGTTATTATTATTGTATTAAACAAAATGAATATATATATATATAGTATGTTAATGTATTAAATAAGTATACTTATGATAAGCTCATAGGAACATGTATTTCTGAAGGCTTATCATTATGCAATGCGATAAAACTTAATAGACAAATTAAGTTCGAATGTCTTTCAAAAAAGAAAGAGTTAGGGCAATTTTATGGTCAATTTGGTCTAGAACAGCCATCCACAAGCAAGCCTCATAGACATAAAAAAAAAAAAAAAATATAGAAGAAGTTCTTCTCATCGAAGAAAATGTCATGAAAAAGAAGAAAAAAGAGAGAAGAGAAAGAAAGAGAGAAGAGAAAAAAATAATAGAAATCCTAAAGCATGTTATACATGTGGAAAAGTAGGACATTTTGCTGATAAATGCAAAATGAAGAAAAAGATTAATAGTCTTAATATTGATGAGGAATTAAAAGAAATCCTGTCAAAGTTATTTTTAAATTCTGAAAATGAAAAAGATTCAGAAAGTGAATCAAGTGGATCTTCAGATTTCGAAGACTTTAAGGCTTTAGAAAATGAAGATTACATGTCAAATTTTGAATCTGATAAAGATTGTTGTGATCCTTGTAAACAAGGAAAACCATATTCAAAACATGAAAATGATGAGCTTTATAAGATATCACTCAATTTTTAAAAATTAATATCCTTAATAGTGAAAGTATCATGGATCTTTTAAAATATATTAAAGATCAAGAGTTAAGATTTAAGATTATAGATCAAGTGGAGAATACTCCAAGTACTTCAATACTTTTTATAAAAGTTCAGAAAATTATACTTCCCCAAAACCTTATACTACGGAAGAGGAATAATAGCCAAAAAATTATGCTACTATTGCCAAAAAAATTATTGCAATAGTTAAATGTATTTTGAAATTTCAAGATGATTTATATAATTAGAAATTTATCATAAAAACTGATTCCCAGTCGGTTAAATATATGGTTAAAAAAGATTTGGCTTAAAACAAGTAGTTAAAATTATTGAAAAATCAATTTCTTTAGATCATGATGAGATGGTCAGCAGATTACTTAATGAAAAATATATAGATTAATATAGATCTGATAAGCCTGATTATAAATTCATACATATTGGACTTGTGCAAATTGCCTTTAAACCTCTTACTTTAGAAGGTTTGCCTGAAAGTTTTATTGCTGCTTTACGAGATGCTTGTAATTTAAATTAGAAACAATCTTTGATGAGTATTATACAATCAAGTCTGGCCTATGGCTCAGTTTATTTTGATGTTTATCCTAATTTGCAGTTATCTTTATTTGATGTTAATATATTAGATGTTTTTACTTTGAATGTTAAAACGCATAGTTATAATCATGCGCCTAGTTCTGAAGTTGTATGTATTTGTTATAAAATTTATTTCAAACCACTTCGAACACTGAATCCCCAGTGTAAAATTGTTAATAAGCTTGTGAATGAAACTATTTTTATAGAAACTAACTTTAGTAGATCTAATATTACTACTAGAAGAGCTATAAAATGGGAAGAAATAATCTTTTCTGAATACTGGATCATAGAACAAGCTATTCCGCCTTTGCCTAAAATATATCATAATCTTACAAATATTATACAAACCCCTGATGGAACTGTTCAAATATAGTTAGAAGAAAATAGAAAGTTAATAGGACCCCCTGAATCTAGAATGTCTAGATCATCATCTTCCACATCTTTCTGTTCTCATTTTTCACCTTTAGACTATGTTGTTGAAACTCTATCTAGAGCCTCCACTTCTCAATTAAGAGAATCAGTTAGAAAACCACCTTCAAAAGAATTTGAAATTCAGCATGATAGAATTGAGGAACTAAGAATTCTTAGAGATAATATTGTTAGAGGAGTTTATAAAACTCAAGATGAGAAAATCATATATGAATTTTTCCATTAATGATGGAATTTAAACCAAGGATAAATTTTAGTCCGGGATCTCCGGCAAGGCAAACAATTCAAAAAGAATTTAACATGCTCAGATCGGAGCCATTTAATAAATGGTTGTTTGAGAATTTTACTTAAGAAGACAGGAAAAGGGTTTCTGAAGAATTTTATAAATATCTTTAAAAAAAAAATCAATTTATTCTTTTTGTCCTATGGTTTATAATTAATTATGTTGAAAATTATATTTCTGTAATAGAAAGAAATTATAAACTATCTGATGGTAAGATGTTAAAAGGAATTTATCCTCCTCAACAATCTTTTCAAATTAATACCCAAAATGATCCTTTATTTAGGGAATTTCTTGAATATAAGGAAAAATAAGAATAAGAAAGTAGTAATACTACAACTTATGCTAATATAACATCTGAATAAGAAAATGATGATTCATTATTATATGAAAAAAGTTTTTCAAAAGAAGTAATACTTCTTCTAGAAAACAAAGATTTGCAATGACAAGATAAGCCATGGACCTTAATGCAAAAGTATTTTGATGGAGCATCATATGTTGTAGGATCATATAAATAGATGGCTCATTATGAGAATATTCTCAAGGTTACTGAGTCTTGTGAAATAAATCACTTTTTCCCGACTAATAGCCGGACAAACTATCATTTTAGCAAACTTATTACAAGGAAGATTATATTTGCCGAAAAGTGGGGAATTAGTACCCTTCAAGAAAAATAATATTATCATTAGGAGTTAAAAATTCTTGTTAAATTCAATTACTGGGATTACAATGAGGCCTTTAATAAAGTCATTCTCTATGAAAACAAAAAAAGAAAACATTCCTGGTTTATCAAAGTTTGTTCAAATGTTTATAAACGTGATATCCCAAATTGGTTTCATTAGTGGTGGATCAATCATGGTCCATCTCTCAAAATTCTACTTGAGCCATTTGCCTCGGCCTACTCACAATATATCCATTGCTCTCCTAAACTCATAAACCTTGAGCATAGTAATAGGTGGTGTGAAGGAATAACCTCACTACATTTTTTTGTTGAATTCTCAATTTCTTGGATCTGAAAATAGGTTTCAGAAGTTGATTATAATTCCTATAATATACCATACCTTAGAAAAATTTTCTTCACAAAATTTTGGAATAAAATGCTTTTTAAAGATCCTAATACAGGAAACTTGCATGGCCAAGAAACCATTGATATTATGGAAGAAAAACTTGATGAATATCGTCAACAGATCAAATTCAAACAGCAAAGGGAATCTTCTAGTTTTTTTCAGCATATCATAAGAAAGCTCCGAATGCAGAAAGGAGAACTCTCTAAAGAAGAGATGATTGCATCATATATCGAAAAAATGAAAAACGATTTAATAAAAAATCTTATCATAAATCTGACACTTTAATGGCAACCTCCTCAAAAGGAGAAAACCCTTACGCATGTCTGGCAGAGGAATCCCAAGATCCTTATGAGTATGAACCAATTATTGAAGATATTTTTTTAGGGATAATTACATTAAGGAACCCAAACTATGGATGTTTTTACACTTTGTAATCTAAACAAAAAAAAAAAAATTGCCGATCACCATCTAAACTTTGCGAAATTTTGCACGTTGCAACTAGGTGCATTTTTCGATGGAATATTCCACCGGAATCATCTTACACGCTACGCACGTGTGAATAGCAAGGCGAAATTGACAATAAAAAGTTTCACTTCACCACCTGAACATTGCGAAAGTTTGCACATTGCAACCTAATAGCATTTGAAAATGCACTTAGGTTGCAAAGTGCAAAATTTTGCAAAGTTCAGGTGGTGATCGGCAATTTTTTTTAGTTTAGGTTGCAAAGTATAAAAACGCCCATAATGTGGGTTGCTTAATGTAATTACACCTATTTTTTACGCCCCTAAAGAGATCTTTCAAGATAATATCAGGAAAAGAATAGGAGAATCTTTCAGCAAAAAAGATTGAAGTACGACAAAAATTACTATTTTTTTTATAAAGTAACTTTTGTAATAGCTCTATTTCTGATTTGAATTTTTCAAATTCGTTATCAATTATTTTTAAATTTTGCTTGGAGTTCAGATTGTTGTGTTTATAAGGTAGTCCTCTCCATTGTTTCGGGCAGAGCTTATCTTAGCCTAGTTTAGAACTTCACTTTGCTCAGTCTTCCTAACCCCTACTACTTCTCTTATATATCTCCACTGTAAATTTTTCTTTCAATAACAAAAATTTGGGAGAAACAGTCTCCGCTTATCTTAAGGTGGGCTTTGTTCATTTCTTTATTTGTTTAATTTTTATATTAGCCTGAATGACAGGCTAAATTCTCTCTGTGCTGAGTTACATAATTCTCACTATTAAGCATGATGGTTTAGCTTCATGGTTGCCTTTGGTATAATAAGGAATCAAGTTTAAGACGATACTGGAAAGGGTTTTTGAAATTAAACAAGAAAAAATTTATATTTCTGGGAGCCACCTTGTTTGTCCGCTTTTTGCCGAGATTTGGCGTTTAGGGCTTGTTTGTGGCTATTGAGATACCATTAGGATGCCCAGGTATGCCAAGTTTTCAAATTCAAGACTGACCTTGAAGTGAGGCCATGAATGCGGTAATTTGGGTTCCAGCCATACAAGCGGATCTTTTACTCTAAGACTTAAACAAGACAGGAAACTTATGTATCTCAATAGCCACAAACAAGCCCTAAACGCCAAACCTCGACAAAAAGTAAGCAAATAGGGTAGCACCCAGAAATATAAATTTCTGCTTATTTAATCTCAAAAATCCTTTTAAGCATCGTCTTAAACTTGATCCCTTATTATACCAAAGGCAACCATGGAGCTAAACCATCATGCCTAATAGTAAGAATTATTTAGCTCAACACAAAGAGAATTTAACCTGCCATTCAGGCTAATATAAAAACTGAACAAATAAAGAAATGAACAAAGCCCACCTTAAGATAAGCGGGGGAGTTTTTTTCTCAAATTTTTGTTATTGAAAGGAAAATTATATACAAGGGAGATAGTAGGGGTTAGGAAGGCTGAGCAAAGTGAAGTTCTAAACTAGGCTAAGATAAGCTCTGTCCAAAACAATGGAGATGACTGCCTTATAAAGACAACAATTCGGACTCCAAATTGATAACGAATTTGAAAAATTCAAATTCGGAATAGAATTATTACAAAAGTAAACAGTAATTTCTGTCGTTTTGCAATCTTTTTTGCTGGAATATTCTCCTGTCTTTTTCTTGATATTATCTTGAAGGGTCTCTTTAGGGACATAAAAAATATCTTCAATAGTTGATTCATCCTCATAAGGATGTTGGGATTTCCCTTCCAGACATGAGTAAGAATTTTTTCCTTTTGAGTAGGTTGCCATTGAAGTGTCAGATATATTATTTGTTGCAGATTCAACTTCAAGAATTTTTATTAAATCTTTTTTCATTTCTTCGATATAGATGCAATTATCTCTTCTTTAGAGACTTCTCCTTTCTGCATTTGGAGTTTTTTATGATATGCTAAAAAGGGCTGGGAGATTCCTTTTGCTGTTTGAGTTTGATCTGTTGACGATATTCATCAAGTTTTTCTTCCATAATATCAATGGTTTCTTGGCCATGCAAGTTTCTTGTATTAGGATCTTTAAAGAGCATTTGATTCCAAAATTTTATGAAGAAAATACTTTTGAGGCATGGTGTAGTATGCGAATTATAATCAACTTCTGGAGCCCATTTCCAAATCCAAGGAATTGAGAATTCAACAAAAAAATATAGTGAGGCTATTCCTTCGCATCACCTATTACTATGCTAAAGGTTTATGAGTTTAGGAGAGCAATGGATATATTGTGGTAGGTTGAGGCAAATGGCTCAGGTAGAATTTTGGGAGATAGATCATGATTGATCCACCACTGATAAAACCAATTTGGAACATCACGTTTATAAACGTTTGAACAAACTTTAATAAATCAGGAATGTTTTCGTTTTTGGTTTTCGTAAATAAGGGTTTTATTAAAGGCCTCAATGTAATCCCACTAATTGAATTTAACAAGAGTTTTTAACTCCTGATGATAATATTATTTTTCTCTGAGGGTACTAATTCCCCTATCTTCAGCAGATATAATCTTCTTTATAATAATTTTGCTAAAATTATAGCTTATCCGGCTACTAGTAGGAAAAAAGTGATTTATTTCACAAGACTCAGTAACTTTGAGAATATTCTCATAATGAGCCCTCTATTTATATGATCCTGTAGCATATGATGCTATATCAAGATACCTTTGCATTAAGGTCCATGGCTCATCTTGCCATTGCAAATCTTTATTTTCCAGAAGAAGTATTACTTCTTTTGAAAATTTTTTTTCATATAACAATGAATCATCATTTTCTTCTTCAGATGCTATATTAGCATAAGTTGCAGTATTACTGCTTTCTTGTTCTTGTTTTTTCTTGTATTTAAGAAATTTTGTAAATAAAGGATCATTTTGAGTATTACCCGTGGATGATGATGTAGTATTTGCAATATTTGTGGCTATTAGCCTTTGTTGTCCATGCTGGGCTATTGCCTTTCCACCTCTTCTCCTCTATTAGAGGGAAAGTAGTGACCTTTTCCTCGTGAGGTCATTCCTGCAGATATTCACGAGAAAGGAAGTCAGACAGACTATTATCAGAATCATTTTTGTACTGTATGACAAAATCAAATGGCACTAAATGAGCTTGCCATCTTGCAAACATCTGTTTAGAAACATTATGTTTGAAATCTTTATTAAACATATATTTAGCCGATTGGCAATTAGTTTTTATGATAAATTTCTGATTATATAAATCATCTTGAAATTTCAAAACACATTTAATTATTGCAAGAATTTCTTTGACAATAGTTGCATAATGTTTTTGGCTATTATTCCATTTTCCTGAATAAAATCTAACAAGATATTCTTGTCTAGATTCTGGATGTATTTGTTTTAAAATACCTCCAAACCAATATCAGAAGTATCAGTTTCTATGATTTTTCCCATTTAGGATTAGCGAGCATTAAGCAAGGAAGATTATTAACCTTCTGTTTAATTTTTCTAACAGTTTCAGTATGATGTTCAGACCATGATTTAAGAATTTTCTTAAGTTTATCATATAAGATGGTCGTATCTTTTGCAAGATTTTTATAATAAGCAGAAATATAATTTAGGCTTTCTAAAAACCTTTGTAATTGGGTTTTATCTATAATCTTATCAGGGAATTTAGAAGTGAATTCTATATTTCTATTAATAGGAATAATATTTTCTTTTTCTAGATCATGTCTTAAAAATCTGACTTTTGTTTGAAAAGTAGCATTTTTGGCCTGGATATAACAAGACCATTTTGTATGATGATTTTTTTTAACAATATCAAGATGTTTAAAATGCATCTCAATACTTTTTGAAAAAATTAAGATATCATCAATATAAACTATGATAAATTCACTAAAAGGAATGTGTATGTCATTCATAATTTTCTGGAATTTTGAAGGGGCATTCTTTAGACCAAATAGCATGACATTCTATTCAAATTGCTCTATTGGCACATTGAAGGTAGTCTTATACCTGTCTTCTTCAGCAGTCTGAATTTGCCAATATCCTGATTTTAAATCAAACTTTGAAAATATGATAGCATCATATAATCTATCTAATAAATCTTTTTTACTAGGAATAAGATATCTAATTCATTTAAGAACTTTATTAAGGGGTTTATAATTTATGACTAATCTGGGAACACCTCTTTCTTGTTCAGTATGTTTATTGACATAAAATGCTGTACAAGACCAATGAGATTTTGAAGGTCTAATTAAACGTTTGCCAAAAAGATGAAATTTCTTTTTTACATAACTCTAGATATTCAAAGTTCATTTGGTATGACCTTACTTTAGTAGGAATTTCTTTTTCATCAAAATTTTCTTCATAAGGAAGATTAACAATATGTTTTTTTCTATTCCAGAAAGCATTAGGATGATTATTACAAATTTGTAAAGAAAATTGATTTGTTATTAACTTAGTTTTATCCTGTAATTTAGGATTCTGAAGTTTTTCTTCTATTGTCAAAATATTAATTTCTTGTTTAAGAAAATTAATTTGTGGACTTTTTGTTATAAGCAAGTTTTACTTCATGAAGCATTGTAGTAAAAGGTTCAGTTATAAATTGAAAATTTTTTTTTCTTCGAAAGTTTCTATGAAGCCTTTCTCATCAATATTTTTAATGGGGAATATTTTCTTTAAAAATGGTGTACCAAGTATGATTTGGTTAGTAATATTTTTTACCAGTAAAAAGCTTGTAGGAATATAAATGTTTTCTTGGCGAATATAAGCTTTCGAAATTTTGAAATTTATTTTCAATCTCTGACCATTGGCAAAACTAAGAGAATGGGTGTTTTATAAAAATACCTGGTTGGGATTAACCCTTCTTGAATACAATTCAAATCTATTTCGCTATCAACAAGAGCTGTCAATTCTCTTTTAAAATTATTATCAATTAATAATGTGATTTTTATAAATCATTTTTGAGATATTACCATCTCAAGAGTTGAGAGACAATTCTTTGTTTTTGAAAACTTAATTTGATCATTAAGTTCCATATTTGGAAGAGTAATGATTTGATTGTTATTTGTTTCTAACTTAGAAACTCTTTCATCAAGAATTTTATTTTTTATTTTGAGATTATGAATATCATCTTTCAGGTTATTAACTTCTTCAACCAGATCTTGTACTGTGGTAGGAGTTTCAACTTTCTGTCTGTTTCTTAAGAGACGTTGAACCTCTTCCGTAGTATAAGGTTCTGGAGAAGTATAACTTATTGAGCTTCTATAAAAAGTATTTGAAGTACTTCGAGTATTCTCCATTTGATCTATAATCTTAGATCTTAACTCTGGATCTTTAATGCATTTTAAAAGATCCATGATACTTTTGCTATTAAGAATATTAATTTCTGAAAATTGAGTGATAATCTTATAAAGCTCATCATTTTCATGTTTTGAACATGGCTTTCCTTGTTTACAAGGATCATAACAATCTTTATCAGATTCAGAATTTGACATGTAATTTTCATTTTCTAAAGCCTTAAGGTTTTCGGAATCTGAAGATTCACTTGATTCACTTTCTTAATATTTTTCATTTTTCGAATTTAAAATAACTTTGGCAAGATTTCTTTTAATTCCTCATCAATATTAAGACTATTAATCTTTTTCTTCATTTTGCATTTATTAGCAAAATGTCTTATTTTTTCATATGTATAACATGCTTTAGGATTTCTATTATTTTTTTCTTTTCTCTTTTTTTTGTTCTTTTGTATGATATTTTCTTCGATGAGAAGAACTTTTTCTATATTCTTCTTTTTCTTTTTTATGCCTATGAAGCTTGCTCGTGGATGACTGTTTCAAATTGACCACAAAATTGTCCTAACTCTTTTTTTTCTGAAAGACGTTCAAACTTAATTTGTCTATTAAGTTTTTTCTCATTGCATAATGATAAGCCTTTAGAAATACATGTTTCTATGAGCTTACCATAAGTATAGTCTTCATATTTAATATGACTTCCTCCTTTTCTGATGACTTTTCTAATTTTTTTGCCAAATAATTTTGGCAACCCATCTATGAATCTAGCTTTCCAATAATTACTATTAACTTCTCCAAGTTCATGAACTCTACAAAGGAAAGTATCCGTATACCATCTCCATTTGGTTAAAGATTTTCATTTATGATTATTGAAAAGAGTTCTGATGTTCTCACTATTATCAGTCCATCTACCAGTAAAATGTTCAATGATATTTACAACTAAAGTGTAAACAATATTTTCAACACTTCTACCGGATTCACTCTTAACAGTGCTAAGAATTTCGTTTCTATTATTAGCAGTAAGGTAATTATCCCACCAACCTTTTAATTGGCTAGTGAAACCTACAACAATCATAGTTGCAACAATTTTGTCATTATTTCCATTATTTTTTGAAATTGTGCTGTACATTAGCATTTTATGAATAAGATTATAAATCTGTCTTTTAGCATAGCCATCAAGATTCCATTCATAACTGTTTTTACCATTGTAACTATTAATAACAATGCACTCTTGTTCCTCATGAAGAACATCTTGGGGAGTAGGCCTATGATAATAATAATGGCGCATGCTAGGCTTATGAGCATAGCTTTGAAGTTTATTGATTTCATCAGTAATATATTGTTTACGATCATGAGTATAACTCATACCTTTTTCAAATTCTTCTTCAAACTCATTATCAAGAGTATTGATTTTTAAATCTTTAAACTTTTCATCTAAAAGTTTCTCTAACTCTTTTAAAGGCTTTAATCTGAAATCATTAATCTTAGAGGGGCTGAATAGTAGGAGTAGCAGTAATCTCTTGGCTACTATTTGGTTGTTCAAATTATTAATTTGAACCTATTCTTTAATTTGGTAGACTAAGGAATATAATCTTTCGACTCTATTATGAAGAGAAGAGATTTGTTCTCCAAGAACATTTAAATACATATTAGCATAATTTTGCTGTTTTAACAAATTATTAATTTGGGCAGTAGTTGCTTGAAGAGTTTCGTTTTCAACTAGTTTTTGAAAAGCTGAAAAATAATTACTTTATCATCTTTTTCTATCTGAAAAAATTGTTGAGGAGGATAAATTCCTTTTTTTAACACCTTACCATCAGATATTTTATAATTTTTTTCTATTACAGAAATATAATTTTCAACATAATTGGTTATAAACCATAAGACAAAAGGAATAAATTGATTTTCTTCTGAAAGATATTTATAAAATTCTTCAGAAAATATATTCCTGTCTTCTTGAGTAAAATTCTCAAAGAACCATTTTCTAAATGGCTCCCATTTGGGCATATTAAATTCTTTTTGAATTGTTTGCCTTGCTGGAGATCCCTGACAAAAATCTATCTTTGGTTTAAATTCCGTCATTAATGGGAAAATTCATATCTGATTCGGTTGTTTCCTCATCTTGAGTTTTATAAGCTCCGCTAACAATATTATCTCTAGGAATTCTTAGTTCCCCAACTCTATCAAGGTGAATTTCAGATTCTTTTGAAGGTAGTTTTCTAACCGGTTCTCTTAATTGAGAAGTGGAGGCTCTAGATGGAGTTTCAACAAGATAATCTAGAGGTGAAATATGAGAATAGAAAGATGTGGAAGATGATGATCTAGGCATTCTAGATTTAGGGGGTCCTATTAACTTCCTATTTTCTTCTAACTGCATTTAAACAATCCCATCGGGGGTTTGTATAACATTTGTAAGATTATGATATATTCTAGGCAAAGGCCGAATAGCCCGTTCTATGATCCAGTGTAATGCCCCGAGATTTCGGAATAACGAACGGACGTACGAACACTAAATCCCAGAACGTTACTCGTGGAACGAACTAGCTAAAAACTTTAAAACAGAAATCCAACATCTCATTCACAACATAAAACCCAACAGCGGCAACTAACTAAAACGTGAACATAAAATTTTCATTAGATTCAAACTAGATACATCAAAATCTCAATGTCATTACAACCCAATTGGTCAACCAACTAACGTAACATTGCTCAAAATACAACCATCCGTACC